>MU228173.1:940523-953292 GCA_018584345.1 Thuja plicata
TTTTAGCAATCATAGCAATGATATCTTCTAGTTCTTCATCAACTTCTTCTTTCTCATTATGGCTAGAGATGTGTAAGGATTTCTTACCATGGACTGAGGCTTTGAAATTTGTTTCACTTTTAGGTTCGGTCTCCAATCTTGATATCTCAAATGTAGAGATTTTACTTATCAAAGTCTCTCTCTTGAATTCTTGTGAGAATTGCATGGTTTCCTCTAGAATACTTATCTTATTTTCATAGTTTTATGTTAAGGTAGTTAACAGCTTGTCCATTATATCTTCTTATGATATTTCTCCACCATTGTTTCTGATTCTAGAGACTGCTTCATTTATCCTTTGATTGTAGGCTCTAATGTTCTCTTTAGGTAACATCACAAGACTGTTGTATTTATTTTTCCATGTCTTCCTGTGTGCATTCTTTGCTTGAATATCTCCTTCAAACATGTCTTCTAAATACTTCCATATTATGTATGCCTTGTCTAATTTCTTGATCTCAGAAAATTCACTATCAGATAGTGCTCTTATAAGGGCTTATTTGGCAATTGCATTAGTTGTGAATGTATCCTTCTATTTACTAGTAGCATCATCTCTTGATAGATCTTTTAAAGATGGAATAACAAATTCTTGTGTGGCTATCTCAAAGATATCAAAACCAACACACTATAGATGGGTTATCATTTTTTTTTTCCAATCCAGATAATTTTCTCCATCGAAATTAGGGCTTTCTTTTTTGAAGTAAGACATCTGATCTACCTTAAGCTATTAGGCTTCTTCTCCAAGGCACTTGGCTCTGATACCAATTGTTAGAATAGTCCCAAAGGATAACTGAGAGGGGGGGTGAATCAGTTATTAGTAACTTTAATTATTTTCTCTTTTTAACTTCAGAATACAATAAAGTAAATGCTCATTTAGATAACACAGTACACAACACACAATTTGATTACAGGGAAACCAAATGGTAAAAACCCCAGTGGGAATTAGCACCCACAATGAACTATACTTGTTTGTAGTAATCCATATTAGAAGATATTTCAACCCTGTTAGGAGTTGTACTTTACAATGCAATAAGTATAGTGACCTAGTTAAGGGTCTGACCCTGTTTGGAGTCTTTTACAAATAACCCTATTAGGGGTGAGGACTCACTATCCAAAAGCTCACTACTTCAATGGTGAAGGCTACAACCTTCTGTAGAACAGATATGCACTATATATGATGATGAACTATAGAGTAGACCTATTGTCTTGATCAGTGCCAATGTATTGTAATCTTCTACTGCTTCTTCACATAGACTCTTGATGAATGAACCACAACTAATATTCTGCTCTGTACATTTTCTTTCTCTTTTCGTATCATTCACACTTAGTGTATCACAAATGACTTGCTATAAGCATCTTCCTCAAAGTATGAGATCATGGGACCTATAAGACAACTCTTCATAACATCCTTGTCAGCTTTACTAATCACACAAGCATAATTACAACTGCGCAAATATAAACTGAATAGACACGGCGCTTCACTAAGTCGGCCTCACCAAATTAACTCTAACTTTGCAATCTTCTTGAAACACGTTTGGCACCTTTAGATAACTATCATCAACTCATAACTAATCATGAATATACACACACATATCCTAAAGATAAGTGCAACTCAAGAAACATGTTAAATACATCGGCTCTGAACAGATACTCTTCCAGAACTGTAACTGCCAATAACAGAATTACACAAATTGTCTGAAACATCATATCTGGACCTGCGTGTATGAATATAGTAACCAAGGCATGTCTATAACATCTATCTAATCACGCAAGGCTTGATACCATCATTCTGATAAGTACATATAGAAAACTGTTGTATATTATATGTTGTCATCAATGACAAACATACAATCAATTAACTGTACAGAAACAAATCTCCAACAATATATAATATGGGATGGTTTTGTGATGAAATTTGAGAGTGTTATTCAAATTATTGAGTGAGTTAAACAAGTAACTACTAATGTAATTCAATCTTGTGAATTAATTGTTTTGTTTGATTTCTTGAAATAGAGAATATATATAGGAATCATAATTGATGGTGGTATTTAGGGTTAATAATTTGAGTTGTAGCTTTGGAATTCATATTGGCTACTATTTCATTTTGTTTATGTATTTTGCTTCTAGTTAATTTACATGGTGAGCATTATAAATATCATTAAATTTATACTATAGTCATCATTTAATATATGTTCTTCATTTTACATCATATTAAGTTATGCCTTGTTCTTTACTTGGGGTAATTGTAGAGCGGTCATATGAAATCAATGATATGGTTGGATGTATTATTTCTAATGAAGAAGGTAGAGTTATGTTGTTTTCTTGTGGTTGGGTTTTTCTATAACTTAAAGAGGCATGGGATGTTTTGAGTCTCATATTTATGAGATTATATTTTGTCTTGAGGGGCTCTTAATTTTTGCATTGACATAATTTTCACAAGTTAATGTGTTCATGGTGTTAATGAGTTTTGTTTTAGTTCGAGAAGTATTATTGTAATTTTGGCCTAATAGTGATCATGATGATCTTTAATGTTTAATTTCTATCATGGATCCTTATGAGCTTCTATTGTGATATCATGTAATATGGAACAATAATTAAGTTGAGGAACTAAAGAAGTTCATTCTTATATTGTGAGATCTCTAACATTTTTTTGAGTCCCGAGGTCTTATTGGATATCTTTATGACTATGGATCCTAATGTTGATTTTTGAGCTTCTCACTTTTGATCTCAGTTTTGATGGTAAGGGTTTTCTAGGAACATTGATAGGAGAGTGGATTGCAATGAGTGCTAGGGCCCTAAGTGGATGCTAGGATAATTCATTGTGGAGTTATAATCAAGTGATAACATAATAAAATGAATTGGGTTGGGTTGGGTTAACATATCATTTAAAGATAATTATGATTCCTCACCCATAGCCATGAGAAATCCTATGTGGATAATGGATGGGTTAGAGAAGGTCAAGCTGCATATTTGGTGTTGAGCTAGAAAATTAGTTTCCTTTTCCTCATGAGACGAATTTCAGCTCCACATGATTTCTCACCTAGGGGTTGGAATCTAGCGATAAAATACTAGGATACCCATGATAGTAGGGAACTATGTGATGACACTCTTCTACATGTGTCTTAGAATCCCCTTCATGCCTTGTGGTTCACCTCTGGTATCTTGTTAGTATTCCATATGTAATCCTTGATGTTTTCCTTATTGTTTTCCTGGTGTGTTCCTTGTGTCCTATTTTGGATTCATTTTTTGATATTCATGTTGTGTGTTGTTTTTTTTTGTTCTTGGCATGTGTGATTTGAGGCCTTATGTATATCTCCTAGCTTGAAGGAGTGGGCCTCAGGGTTCCATGTGACTGGGTGGAAAAAAAATTCACACCAAGGTTTGCTATCTTTTTTGTGAGCTTACTAGATGGATTTTGCATCATCTTTGCATCTTAATTGTACATTCACTACAACTTCATGACATATTATTATTATTGTACCTTGTATCATGTTATGTATCATGGATCATTAGTATTGTAACTGTATACTCTTTTTATTGATTAAGGTAAATGTATTTTAAACATGTATCATATTGAGATGTAATGTTTAGAGTTGGATAACACTATGTCAGTATTGGCTTCCCTCATGTACATGTATATTATCTTGTAATAAAATGTGCACACATAAATTTATGGTTTAGATTTTTTTGTTTAACTTAAGATTAGATAAATTATTAATCTTGTGTATTATTTCATCATGGTTTAATTTATTTAGTTATGTGATTATGTGTTGCTTAGTAGCAATGTCGGGGAACATAGGAGGACAAGTTGTTATGTTGATGTTTTTTATTTAAAAAGAAGCCTAACCAAGGCGGTTGACCCAAAGAAACACATCCAACATGAGAAGTGCACACTACCAACACACTACCAGAGTCAGTAGACCCTCAACCAATCCCTTTTTTGAAAATCAAAAACTAAAAACAATAGGCCCCAACTTCACCAAGAAGTTGGTAACCAGCCTATTAAAATTAACAGACCCCAACTTCACCATGAAGTTGGTAACCAGTCTGAGCAAGTTAGAACTAGCAGAGTTAACACCAATATCAAAGTAGTAAACATTAGTAACACATTCAGAAGAGTTAAACATAGAAACAAAAAGGCCTAGAGTGGCCCACCAACAAGACCAACCAAAAAAGTTGAGCATCAAAACAGAATAGAAAAATACTTGGGGTTATTACCCCCACCACTAAGCAGCAGCATGAGCCAGTCTTCTACAAGAAACTAGAAGATTTTCCTGTCATTCTGATCCTCCCCCAGGGTACCCTCTTTTTCCATGTGCAATAGTTGGAGGGTCATTGTCACTGAATGCATGACTTTGACTGTGAACAAACTTTCCCCTAAATCCTTGATTTCCTCCATGACCTCCCGAAGATCCTTCTTGGAGAAAGAATCCAAGAAGGAGGTCTGCAGTAGCTTCACATCCTGCTACAACTGAACAATTCCCCTCAGCTTTAGGCTTACTCTCAGCCTCCACCTTGCTTTCCTCTAGGACCTCCTTCTTTTTACCATCAGTACCCTTCTTAGTAACCTTCTTCTCCTGGTGGCTGGGCGGGGAGGTAGCCATGAGCGGCAACTCCAAATTCTTACCCTCAAAATTATTCTTATTGGATAGGTCAATGGTGGGTAATTTGAAGCTAGTAGAAATCTAGGAANTCATGGCTCTTCTTGGCCCCTTCCAAAGACTGCAAGACCTTGTTGTTTTTATCATGGATTCTTTCCTTCTTAATTTTTTTTTTCTTAATCTCCCCATTGCTTTCCTTCTTCTTTTCCTCATCTTCCTCCGAGTCTCCATCCTCCTCATCTTCTTCAAGGTACCTCTTCCTTACATCTTTCTATTTGTACCTATTATTAAAGGCAATTCTGTGGGACCTTTTCCTACTGTCATTATCATCTTCCTCCTCCTCTGAATCAATATTGATTTAGGCTCCACCATCCAAACCCGCTTTACCAATCTTGGTCTTATTATGCACAGGGGTTTTGGAGGAAGAAGTGGGGTTAGACTGAGAACTCATTAACTCTTGGGGAGAATTCTTAGAGGGAGATTTAATATCATGCATAGTGATAGTTCTGGGTGGGCATAAAGCGAGGTGAAAGTTGTAGAGGTGTAAAATCAAGCCCTGATGGAGAATACAGTAATTCTACCTTGCCTTTATTTTTTCTCTAACATCCATAACCGAGGTCTTGAGAGAGTGCAATAGATAGAAGGGGAAGGAAATGACATCATTGTAATGGAAGTGATTGAGAAAAGGGTAGTGGTAATTATAGCAAGTGCCAAACCGGCCTTCCAAAGTAATGTACTTCATCAAAATGAGACATACTTTGTTCCAAGGATCAGGAAACACCTCCCATTTGAAGCCCCCATAAATGCGGACTGGATCCTCTGTCTTTTTGAAAAATTTCTTCATACAAGTCACATCTATGTTCTTCATAACCTTCTTCCATTTTCTCCCATCAGTAGAGAGCCCTGTGGCTTGGACAATGACCTCTTCATTTAGTTCAAAGGTTATGCCATTGATGGTCACCTTGCGGTCTGTCTAGGAATTCACCAGCTACATTGATATGATTTCATCACTGCCCTCCATGGCTACCATATAGGGATAGAACCCACCCTACTTCAAGTAAGTAACAATGCAAGGGTTTTTGAGGAAAGCATCCTCAATTTTTGAGGGCTCCACATGGACTATATCTCTGCCCATATCTGAACTATGCTCTAAAAGCTCCTCCAATTGAGTCTCCAAATACATCCCACCCATTCTACCACCACCCAGAACCTCCTTCACCAGAACCCAAAAAAAACCACAAAGAGCCCAGCAAAGATAGTCGGCGAAGCGATTTACAAATAACCAGTTGGGGAGAAAATTTGACACCTTAATGAATTTAGCCAAGTGGGTACAAGTCACATGGGTGGCCAAAATGAAAGAAAAGCCATTGCGTGAAGGGAAATGATTGCAAATCCTTGGTATAAAATTCCATTTAAGCCCAGTCATCTTTTTAGGGCTTTCAAGATGCGTGCCAATCCCCACATCACCGCAATTTTTTAGATTTCCTGTACTTTTTCCTGAATAGGCAATAAGAGCCCATTTTTCATAATAATATTATAATTAATTTCCTTCCCCATAGAGATTTTTAATTTTGAATAAGATTTTCTTCTCGTAAAACTACAATCCTCTTTACCTGTCCAATCAGCCTCAGCCACGTGCTTCATTAAATAACTTGTTTTCTTTTTCCACAAGCAAAACAATTTTCTTGGTTAAGGAATTCAAATTTTTCTAGCATCTAATGTCTTGCAAGCCCATACCCGTGGCCGCCAGAGTGTCTACAACAACATTTCCCTCTTTATAAATGTGTTGCAGTTTAAAATCCTCTAACCTAGGGAGAAGCAACCAGATGTACTGCAGAAGATTGTACATGTTCCAGCCAGCACTAAAGTTTCCTTTGACCATTTCTATCACAATTTTTGGGTCTCCCTCAATAATCATATTTTTTATCCCTGAAGAAACCACCACCCGCAATCCCCAGAAAAGGGTAGAGATTTCTACCACATTATTAGAGCCCTTCCCAAGATTAAGAGCATAAGCCATAATCATCTATCCATGGTGATCTCTAATAATGTTGCCTCTAGCTGCATTACCATAGGATGTCGCCCCATCAAAATTGAGTTTGGCATAATTTTCCTCTAGGGGGGACCACTTGGTATTTCTCCTCACAACCACCTTAGAGCAATCAAAATCCTAGGAGGGAGGCAACTGCCATGCCTTAGCTAACTTACAATCTAACTCCTTGGGGGGAATTGGGGGGTAATCCAATGGTAGGTATTAATATTATCCATCAGCAGATTCACTACCATTCTCACTGTTTCTTCGGCATCATTTTCCTCCCCTCTAAAAACATGATTATTTCTTTCCTTCCATAGGCTCCAACATACATGCATGGGTAACATTCTCCAAAGCAACAAAATAAGTGGGTGCTTCATGGGATAACCCTAGTTGCAAACAAACTGGTCCATATTCTCCATAAAAACCCAATCTAGATGCATTGTGCTCATCAATTTAGACCACACCAACATCGCATAGGGGTAGTGGATAAGGAGGTGATTAATAGACTCCGCATTGTCTTTACACATAACACATCTATTAACTAACTGAATTCCCCACTTCTGGAGCTTGTCCAACATAATAATTTTTCCATGAAGAATAGTCCACTAGAAGAAATTGATTTTAGGGATCAATTGAGGAATCCACACCTTTCCCCAATTCTTTTCATTAGCCACAATTTTTAAGTTAGTTAAGTACACATATTTCACTGTGATTTCCCCTGACTTTTTATGACACCATATAGCCTTGTCCTCAAAATGAGAGATAGGGATCCTAATACTTTCCTAAAGATTTTGAATCTCAAGTATGTAAGGAGGAACAGTATCCTAGGTCGGGTAAGCATCTGCCAGAACCAGCCATTTCCTATCTTAAGAAATGTAATCACTGACTTTACTCCCAAAATGTAGGATCATTCTTTCCCTAATTAGACCATACTTCTCCCAACCAAGGGTTTTATCCCCCACCCACCATTCCTCCTAGAAGTTAATCTAAGCACCGTCTCCCACTAATCATTTCAAACCTTTAAAAAGAATTCCTTTACTTTTAGCAAGAAAATTCCAAATTTTGGAGCCAAAGGGATATTTTTGACCATGAGGGAAATGGCCATCATTGAAATAATTGGCCTTCATAATTCTACTCCAACTAGTAGTGCCTATGAACAGCTACCAACACAATTTGGAAATTAGAGCCTTGTTTAGGTCTTTAATTTTCCTAATTCCCAGATCGCCCAAATTTTTTGGTTGACAGACCGTATCCCAACTAACCAGGCTCATTCTAGCCTTTTCCTCCATCCCTGTCCATAGAAAGTTTCTCTAGATTTTTTCCAACTTCTCTATCATTCTATTATTGATTTTGAATAAAGAAAGGAAGTAAATAGGTATACCTTGCAGGGTTGTGGACAACAATTGAAGTTTCCCCGCATTGCTTAGGACCTTCCCTTTCCAACCAGCCAGTTTTTTTCTGCATTTTCTCCAGAATGGAGTTCCAAAACTGGTCTGAAACCTCCTTCACCATGAGAAGGAGCCCAATGTAGGTTTCAATAAGCTCATCTCCCATAAAACCAAGGCATTCCATAATCTTCAGTTGGGTTCTTTGTTTAGTATTGAAGAAATATAATTTACTTTTATTGTAGTTAATCACTTGATCAGAAGCCACCACATAGGAGTTTAGGAGAGATTTCCATTCCCTGGCTTCCCTGATACAAGCTTTTCCAAAAAGGAATGTGTCATCAACAAACTATTGGATAAATTCCAGAGGAAGAGTGGAGGCTGGCTTGAATCCAGCAATAGAACCAGTTCCCTCCAGCCTCATAAGGTTCTGGGAAAGCACCTCTGCAACCAACAAGAATAGATAGGGGGATATGGGGTCTTCATCAGGGGGGTAGGGGGTCTCCTTGATGAAGACCCCTCTTAGTATTGAAATACCCCCAAGGTGTTTCATTGACCATAACAACAAAGTCAATTGATTCCACTGCCACCTTTATGATTTTGATAAATCTATCATGAAATCCAAACTTCCTAAGCACCTCATACAAGAAGTCCCAAAAGACTTTGTTATACACCTTATATATATCCAATTTTAATGCCATACCATCATTCTTACCTCTTTCCATGGAATGAATGATCTCATGGAATGTGATAACCACATCTAAGATTTTCCTTCCCGACACAAACCCCTTCTAATTGGGGTTAATGATTTTTCCCAGTAGAGGCTTGATTCTATTGGTAACAATTTTGTAGAGGATTTTATTAAAATTATTACAAAGTCTTATGGGGTGTAAGTCACCCATGCACTAAGGATCCTAGACTTTAGGAACCATAACAATATATATTTTGTTGATTTTCTTCAGAATGTTACCAGTTCTAACAAAATCACAGGCAGTGTGCACAAGATCATATTTGATAACCTCCCAAAAGTGCTGAAGAAAGCAGGTGGAAAGCCATCCTATCCAGGTGGTTTATAAGATCCCATAGAAAACCACATTTTTGACCTCTTCCTTAGAGAGTTGGGACAAAATAACTCCATTATCCTCTGCATTAATAACAGTAGGGATAGCCCCCAGAAGATTATTTGTGGCAAGATCTGTCCCCCTCTGAACTTGGCTCCTGGAAGTATCTTGAAAGAACACTATCATGTACTTTCCAATGTATTCATCCTCTAAAATCTTTTGATTCCCTTCAACCACTAAATATTTAATGGTGTTCCTTCTTTTATGAATGGAGGCAGAACTGTGGAAGAAGGCCGAATTCTGATCACCTTCTTTGAGCCATTGGATGTGAGACCTTTGCTTCCAATAAATTTCCTCTCTCTTGAGGTTATCTTTCCATTTCCTCTACCAACCTTCCTCCTCACAATGATCATCCCAAGAAGAGACACCGGAGGCCATTTCCCCCTGAAATTGATTGAGCTTCTCCTCAATTTCTTTTTTGCACTGGAAGATGTCCCCGAACTTGGTCCTACTCCACCTTTGAGCCTCCCACTTTATTAATTGCAATTTTTTAGATATTCTGAACATGGTTGTCCCCCAAATATTAGTGCTCCACCATATTTTGATACAATCCTCAAATTCAGGGTGAGAGTGCTACATAATCTCATAGAGGAAGGGATGAGGCCCACACCCCTTTTGGTCCTCCCAGTCAAGAATCAAAGGGGAATGATCCAAAACCATCCTTGTAAGGTGAGAAAGGCTGATCAAGGGAGTGATATCCCACCCACCCAATAACATCCATCTATCCAACCTAACCTGAATAAGTTTCCTTCCCTTCCTGTTGTTGGACCAGGTAAAACCCATTTCGTGTAAATTAATATCCACCAAATCATTGTTCCCCATAAAGTTTTCCAGCTCCTACATACTCTCCGAATAATCTTAGGTACCCCCCAATTTCTCAGAAGGATAAAGGGGGGAATAAAAATCACCCGCACACATGGTGGGATGACAATGGTCATCCATAATGAGGTTAGAAATTTCACCCCATATCCTACCTCGTTCACTTCTAATATTAGGATCATAAATATTATACATGACCCATGAGGTGTTATTCCAAGTAAACAACACAGCAAGGAAGTTGTGAGAAAAATCCACAGCGTTACCAAATAACTTACACAAGTTCTAGAGAGTAGCCACACCACCAGAGGCCCCATCAACTTCACTATAAAGAAAGGCAGCACCTGGCCCAATTTTGTCCACAAGAAGAGAAAAGTTTTGATATTTCATCTTAACCTCCTGGATTAGAACCACCTCAAACTTGAAATCTAAGATATACTTGTTCATAGCATACTTTTTCTGGGGACTATTCATGCCCCTGATGTTCCATGATAGGAACTTCATCTTTTACTATTTTGGGAGTCTTCTAGGGTTAACTGTCGTCCACTGGCAATTTCCCTTGCTGCCTCTTTGGCTCTTACCGCTCTCATTGTTGGGCGACCAACTTTGGCCTCATTTCCCATGTCTGCCTTCTTTTTGTGTTATGTTGGTGTTATACACCATTGCATGTTATTTATATGGTGAATCATTTAGTATAATGTATAATTACACTTATTATGATTGATTTAAAAGGTTATTATTATCTTTGATTTGTTTCATTTTAAAAAAATTGAGCCTGGTTCTATAACATTTATTGTGTCATCCTCCCAAGTTCCCTGGCGAGGAATTACACTACAAACATAATAATTTCATGACTATAAAAATGATCCACATTAATATTAACAAAATATATTTAACATTCTATACTTACCCTAACTAAAATCATTGTAAAATAAATATTAAATCACATTTGTTCAATTATTTTATCCTACAATTTTATTTTAAGTATTCTTCAGATCCTATCCAAACTCAAGTAGAGAGAGAGAGAGAGAGAGAGAGAGAGAGAGAGAGAGAGAGAGAGAGAGAGAGAGACTATGCACATATTACTTAATAAGAATGTTAGCAATAGCTAAAAATATTATATTTTCAAAAAAAAATCTTTGGGTCTTAGCTTCAAAATTTCCCCAATTCAATATATTTAGTAATAAACCATGGATGCATTGACCCAAAGAGTACTCTGACAAAATTGAGCAACCTTCAATATAAAAAATTGTCCTTCCCGCTATAGTTAGTTAGGTGAGTTTTGACTAGTAGGCTTATAAAAAAAGTATGGCCCACTAAGAGTTAACTCAACTAAGTTTCCACATCACAATGTTTATCTGTGTGAGATCATAACAATATAATTGTTCCCACATCATATGTTGGTAATGGTAGTGGAACTAGTTATGACTAGAGGGGGCCCTAAATACCATTGATAAGGAAAATACTTAACATTACTTTTGCTTGGTTGGACATGTGGTTTGTACATTGGTCCAATAAGGCTGACTGTTAGGAATAATGAGGTCGAATTTGAAGAATTTTCTATATTTCTCAGCATTAATATTCCCCTGTGTGTGGTTTCATGGACATGTCCCTAACATCTGTATAGTGTTTTGACTTAGATATCTTATGTTGTTTTTCTTCACAAGTGAAGTTATGTTATTTGGAGTGTAATATTGTTGTTTCTATTTTTATTTGGCCAACTCAACTAATTGTGGTGATTTTATTTATGAATTATTGGTCTGGATATGCTCTAGAGGAAGAGTTAAAAGTTTTATTATGATCTTGTCATGGTTTATTGTGCTTTGCATGGAGTTATGTGCATTGGAGATTGTTTTTGGGCTGACTGGTTTATGTGTTCCTATTCTTTTTCTACACATTAAATTTGGTGTAGAATTTGGAGAGTGTTGTGGTGCTTGCAATCAATCATTTATGGAAAACATGTTATAATGTAATTGGGTCCCCTTTATCTCTCGGTATTGACCACATCAAGTGTACATGTTCATGGTTGCCAAATTTATTTAAATAATGCTTATCTCTACCATTTTCGATCTGGTTGTAATTCTAATTGATCAAATTGATGTGTGTGTGTGTGTGTGTGTGTGATTGGTTTTTCTAAGGTTTAGATTGACCTGGATTATTTTGGGATTGAATGTGAATTCAATGTGATGTTGTGAAAGATCATAGGTTGGATAGTGTGAGTTTGAAAAAAAAAAATTGGTGGTTGATTAGGAGATCCTACATCATTTTAGTTCATCAATTTCTTGTGTCTTCCAGAAGACAGTGGCTCTTTCGACAACTTGTGCAAACTTGTATCTTGCCCTGAAGGAATTTCTCCTTTTAGTGATTTGCAGGTCCTTGTTGTATTAAGTCTAAGGTTGGTGCCTTAGTCTTTAAGGTGTAGTGGGATCCTTAGCCTATAACCTAAAACATTTATAATCAATGATATATTGTGAGTATGTTTCTCATGAGATTTTTTCCACATTGGGTTTCCATGTAAAAATCTAGTGTCCATGTGTTTTCATCATCTTTATTTGAAGTTTAAGTTAGATAAAGATAATTAATATATGATCAATTATGTTTACATATTTTATATATGTATGAATGTTTAGTGTGGACATAGGTCTATACACACATATTAATATACATATATATACATATATAGGTATATTTTTATGTGTATAGACATATATGTCGTCACACACACATACACACACAAGCACATACACACACACAGATATATATATATATATATATATA
>MU228173.1:974316-984593 GCA_018584345.1 Thuja plicata
CCATCTCCACCCCCCCCCCCGTCCACCATCTCCACCTCCATCCCTCCCTCCCTGTCCACCTCCTCTCCCTCCAGCACGGCCTCCCCTGTCGCGTCGTACCCGCCAAGCCCTCCGCATAATAGTCCTAGGAATAGTTAGTGACACATCGGTCAAAGCTATGGGATGATGTTGCAACCAGTGAGCATCATACTGTGGAGTGGTACCTGTAAAAGATAATTTGACTATCAGTACCAAGGCAGATATACATAAATCTCACAAACAAGATATGAGCATAATTTACAAAGTAGAAAGGAAGTACACAAGCATAATACAAAAACATACCTGGATCAATAGTGGCAGAACGCCAAGTCCAGGCAATAGGGAGCAAACCTAAGAACTCAGTGCGTGCAGCATCCAGTGACACTACGACACCCCAAACACGTGCATCTCTGGACCTCCGAGCAAAGTAAGCATAGGAATCTAAAACATCCTGCTACTCGCCAAACTGTCGTAACACCCTATCGGTGTTATAAAAATCTATCATATGAACATGGTTGCTCACACGACCAATCAAATATCTCCACTGTCGAAAAAATGGGAGATGGATGTCCTCCCCATCCCAAATAGGACAATCTCTATAAGGTCGCCAAATAAAATATGGAATCATGTCAAGCTACTGACGCCAATAAGAAAGGTGACCCATATGGGTCTGAACAATAGCACCATCGTACATATACACATACGACCTATCGACCGGGAGAGCACGGGCACCCACAGGACGGCAGATAGCAATGTGCTCCCACGCCCAAATCTGTAACAAAGTGGCGCCGCATCCGAGTGACTTACCATCAAGGTAAGCCACATACATCATATGGAAGTGCATGTGTGCCAGCATGCATGGGCCCCAAGCAAAAACAGTATGGTCTCAGGCCATACTCTGAAGGACACTGCCAAATCCAACAGAAAACCCTCGTTGTCGCCGATCAGGGAAAAGGATGCCACAAATCAAACTACCCAATAAAGTGGATAGTCTATCCAAGCCCAATCCAAATCTAGACCAGGGAATGTCATAACCACCAGCCATACCGAGATGATCCCGGGGCAAACCAGTGAGCTCAGACAATGCAGGGACACCAGTACGAGTGGAGTACTCTACCAACTCGCCCTAGATAGGGAGTTGGAGGATGTGATACACATCCTTCAAAGTCATAGTGCACTCCCTAGTGGGCAACCAGAAAGTACAGGTCTCAGAATGCCATCGCTCTACCAGAGTGGAGATCAGACCCCTGTTGGTCGTGATCTCAGGCATGTAACAAATCCAGTAGAGTCCCAGGTCATGAAGTACTGACCTCTCATCCTTTGTAAGCTAAAATCTATAAATGAGTCCTGCTGGCCTGGACTCTCGACATCACAAAATGTGCCCAATGAATTGCAAAGACTACAAAAGACAGAAAATTATCAGTTTCAGATGTTGAGGAACATAACAGAAGCAAAAAAAAGCAGGTAACTGACAACGACATCAGGCAAACAGTGTTAAAAAGTCAAGTGCGGTACTTTTATGCGATTGCGGCATCTAACATGCAAGTGCGGCACTCAAATGGAAATTGTGGCATTTCACATATGCAATTGCGACACTTTTATCAGGTGCGGCTCAGAACCGGCAATTGCAGCATCTAAACCGCAATTGCAGCAAAACCGCAGGCGACTGCGGCACATGTTAAAAATTTTCAAAAAGGAACATATTTTAAAAGGTAAATTACAAGCAATTAATAACACGCAACATGAGATAACTCACCGGGCATCCAGAGCCAGCAGGCTGACGGTACGAATGGACTCGATCAGAAAGGTGAATAACGACAGGAAGACCCGCCATCACTCAAAGAAGGAAGAATATAAAGCAGAAAACAATCAAGAAACTTACCAAGAGGATAAGAGCTCAAAAATCACAAAGTGACAAATGAAGGGCTCTCCTAGCTACTTATAAGGGTTCCAAAAACCCCTAATTTCGCCCAGGAGCTCCGAAATTTCTTCCCGGTCCCCGAAAACTTCAAAGGTCAGTTGCAGGGGCATTTTTAACTATTTTTCAGATCCGTCAGCTACCCAGTTCTACAATTTGCGGTTTTAACAAATTAACGCTCGTCTCGTGACTTTTTGCTCAAATTTGTTGAGGGGGCATAAATACACCTACTCAATGTTGGGGCAAGCTGGGGAAAAATCATAGAATCTTTGACACACTACGACAAGTCACATCACATCAAAGAGGGGCAAATGTAGATACCCTAAAATGGACAGGCTTGCGACTTTACATTAAAAACACTAATTTTCATCTATTAATTAATAGTTCGTTAATCATTAATTAATTATCTATTTTCTTCTAAATTCATTCATCAAATCATCTAATCCAATTCTCAAAATTAATTAAATAATTAATTTTATTTAATTAATTAAGCTTTAATTGATTAATTATCATTATCTCATTAATTAAACTCAATTTCCTATAGTTTAAATCCAAATATTTAAACTTACTAATTAAATTCTTCTAATTAAATTAATTTAATTTTATCAAATAAAGCAATTCTTAATTCAAAAGAATTCAATTATCTCACATGTTGAAAACAATTATTAAATAAATGAATTAAGTAATCATTTATCTTCAAAGAGATAACTCCAATTAGATCACATGGGTTACTCCACCCATCTCTCCAGTCCACATAGGTAACTTCACCCACCTCTTCAGTTCAAAAGGTAACTCATAAATAGCTCTTTAGTTAACCAAACCCTATCTCCTCTTTACCAAATGAAGAGGTGGAGTTTACTGAGGACCTCTCCTGTTTCTTTTGATCTCACCCGTTCATCTCCCCATCTCTGGGATTGATCTCAACCGTTCATTTCATCACCAATTCCTATATAATAAGTCCTTCATAACCATTTGAAGGATCCAGGATTTCAAGCTCTCGTGCGCCATTACTCCGTCAGTTTGGTTCTAACATTCAAGCCATCTTGCGATCACACACACACATTTCAATTATCATATTCTCGATGCTTCTCAAGTCATAGACGCTGCCCCTCCAATACTGAGCATTAAGAACAGTGTTTCAGAAGGAGTAGAGAGAAACAATAGAAGCTTCAAGCATCATGGGGTTTGCATTCATTTGTCTTCCTTTCTCTTGCTTGTACATTTTATTGCTCACGTTTCTGTTATTCGTTTAGTATTCATTGTATACTTGATTTGCATTCATTTGTGAACCTTTGCTACTAACCCCCGCCTTTGGAAAGCTATGGGAAACCGGATAGGGAGGCGTACACATGCTATCCAAAACCTAATTGACACAGGGACCGTCGATGTGACAAATACCCAAACCAAAGGCACGACTGATCACACTATTTTCAACGATACCTTTTGTGATCACAACAAGGGAAAAGCTTCTGGGTTTGATGGACCAGCAAAACAAGTTAGTTATACATATGCCAACAATGATAATGATATCAATTGCCTCAATCCTTCAGATAGCCATGTGGCTACGATCACTATCAAAGACCAAGGTAACAAATGTGTTGTAACAATGTGTCGCGCCAGAGTTGTCTTGCAAGGAGTACCATCCTTGTCTACTATATCAGCCAATCCTAAGGCAAACTCAGATCCATAAACAATCATAGTGGACCAACTAAAGTGCACACCTGCCCAGATCTCCATGTTTGACCTATTACACATATCTCCATATCATAAACTGACACTTGACCAAGCCCTTCAGAATGTAGCTCTCCCAAGGGACATAACACCCGAGAGCTTCCAAACGATGGTCAACCATATAGCTGCTAACAAACATGCCACATTCACAGACCGTGATGTGCCGCCGCATAAACCCATGCATAATGATCCTTTGCACTTACTTGTCCAGGTCCACAAGAGCGCTATCCATAGGGTCCTTGTTGATGGTGGAGCTGGGTTAAACATCTATACTCTAAAGTTAATCAAGCAACTGGGCTACTCAGAATCAAGCATTGATGTCACAAGGAGGATAAATATCAAAGCTTATGATGAAGAGGAAAGGTCCTCTAAAGGTATTATCATTCTACTTGTCTGTATTGGTCCAGTGGTCAAAAACACTCCCTTCCAGATCCTAGACCTTGAGTTGGGATACAACATGCTACTAGGGAGACCCTGGATAGATGAAATGCAAGCTGTACCTTCAACATACCATCAATGCATCAAGTTCCCACACCAGGGAGAGGAAATCATTATAGAGGGAGATCCCAATCCTTTCCAATATTGTAATGTTGTCCAAATCAGCACTAATAACCAGGTACCATCAAACTAAGATGCAAGCATCACATCCTCTTCAAATTTGAATCCCAAGGATGTCGCACGGATAGCAGGAAAGATAGTCATTAACCATCACAGACATGCCTCAGAGCCCGAGAACTTATGGCATGCCACAACCTATCATTACAATAGAAACTCCACAGCCTGTGTCTATTCAGATGTCCTCCCACAACCTTTGTCAGATGGGGAGACATAGCAGAAGAAAAGCCATTTGAATAAGACATCAATACCTGGTTATACCAAGACCAACCAGAGACAATCTGACCACTGCTACCCCTGTCAAACTATCCTAATGGTTACACAATGTTACAAAGATTTGGGTACAATAGTACAACTGGGCTGGGGGCAAGACAACAAGGCTTAATGGAATTGTCTCTCCAACCAACCCAGAGAAACATGAGAGGGTTGGGCTATGGACAACAAAGAACCAGTCCTGTGATCCAAGACATTCAAGTCAATCAGGAAAAAATAGCAGAGATGCATCGGGGGCACAACACAGAACATGTCTTGATAAGCAGCATATTAGCACAGTTGTTACCCGCCAAAGAGGGAACCACACAAACCCGAATAGACCTCCACATAGCAATCAATGATAACCAAGTAAGTGAGACATCTGACGAGCATTCTATTGATACTGACTCCCACAAGTATGAGTGGAGATCCCTTCACAACTCTGAACCATCGATCCCAAATTATTCCCCTCGGTCAGACACTATCATAAATCTAGAAGACTTATTTGACCAACTAACCATTACCGAACAACCCTGCATAGACAATCATGTCATTTATTAGACCTTAAGTGGTGCGTCCACATCACAGTCTAGTTTTCTAGGAACCATATTTGTAGTCCCTTTTAGTCAACTAGAGTCAAACAACCATGAAAGTATCTATCTGTACAACTAGAGCTCATTGAGTGGGATCAACAAGGACCACCTGAATTATATGTCTTCGAGAATGATGAGGATATAGCTCATTTCATGGGACTTAGGGAAGGCATTCCATCATGAGACCACAAGGCAGGATTCTCCATTAACCTCGACAAAGCGGCATATTTTGGGGAGGAAGCTCCTCTTTCCAGTCCACAAAAGAAAAAAGAACAAAAGAATGATAAAAAGCTAAAACAAGATGTATCTTCTAGCGAATACCTCACTGAGGCGCTAGAAGATGGAAAGAAGGAACTCCTCCCCTTGACAGAGGAGAAGTCAGCATTACTAGCAGAAGAAACAGAGGAAGTCAATTTGGGAGATGACAAGAACCCAAAGAACATATACTTGGAAAAATCACTCACCCTTGAGGAGAGAGAATAATTCATCAGTTTCTTCAAGGCAAGGATGATCAATTTTGTATGGTCCTACTCGGATATGCCAGGGTTGGATCCAGAGCTAGTACTACACCATCTCCTGTTACTACCCAACGCCAAACCTGTCAAGCAGAAGCTAAGAAAGATGCATCCCCATGTTGCATTGCTAGTCAAGGAAGAGTTGAAAAATCTCCTGGATGCTAAGTTCATAAGACCTATACCATATGTGGATTGGATATCTAACTTGGTACCAATTACAAATCATAGTGGTCAGATACAGATTTGCACAGACTTCAGGGATCTCAACATAGCTTGTCCCAAAGATGACTTTCCTTTACCCAACATTGATATGATAGTAGATCTAACTACTGGACATCAAATTCTATCACTCATGGATGGCTTTTCAGGGTATAATCAAATAAGGATCACACCAGAGGACCAACACAAAATAGCTTTCACATTTCCTTGGGGGAAATATTGTTGGAATGTCATACCGTTTGGTCTAAAGAATGTCAGAGTGACATATCAAAGGGCTATGACAACTATATTTCATGATCTCATCCACAAAATAATGGAAGATTATGTGGACGACATACTAGCCAAGTCAATACTTTGTAAGGATCATCTACAAGTATTGGGACCAATCTTTGACAGAATGCAAGAATTCAAGGTCCGTCTAAACCCAAAGAAATGTGCATTCAGTGTCACATCAGGAAAGCTATTGGGGCTCATAGTGTCACATAGAGGAATCAAAGTAGACCCAGCAAAAGTCAAAGCAATATTGGACATGCCTCCACCATCAAACCTGAGGAACCTAAGAGGTTTACAAGGAAGGCTTCAATCCATCAAGCGCTTCATAGCTCAACTAGCAGACAAGTGCCACCCATTCCAACATCTACTGCACAAACATATCAAATTCATATGGACAAAGCAATGTGAATAGGCAATCCAAGTCTTCAAGGACTACCTTCTAAAGTCTCCTATATTGGTGCCACCAATCCAAGGTAGATCATTGCCTCTGTATATCTCAGCAACGGAGTCAGCATTAGGTGTACTCTTGGCACAACATGATGATGCAGGTAGAGAAAGGGCCATTTACTATCTAAGCAGAACATTGGTAGGATATGAGATCAACTATACACCAATTGAAAAGTCATGCCTTGCAGTTGTCTTCACTTCCCAGAAGCTGAGACATTATATGTTGAGTCACCAAACAAAGTTGGTCACACATATTGATCCTTTAAAGCACCTCCTAAGCAAAGCAGCGCTCACTAAATGACTGGCAAATTGGGTAATGATCTTGAGTGAGTTTGACATTGAGTACGTAGACATAAAGGCTATCAAAGGAAAAGTGATCGCGGATCAACTAGCAGAGACACCCATTCAGGACCATCAGCCTATTATTTTTTACTTTCCTGACGAATCTATTATGACACTACAACCAGTGATCGAGGTATGGCAACTATATTTTGATGGATCATGTACAAAAAATGGTGTGGGGGCAGGGATAGTGCTTATCACTCCAGATCATGATACAATTCCAAAGTCTTTCAGACTTAACTTCCCGTGCACCAACAACATAGCAGAATATGAAGCACTGGTCATCAGTCTAAAGATAGCAATTCAATGGAGAATAAAGAACCTTAAAGTCTTTGGAGATTCACAGTTGGTCATCAGTCAAGTCAACAATGATTATACAACCAAAGATGAGAAGCTCATACCATATAGAGCACAAATGGAAAAACTATGCACCAAGTTCAATTACATCTTCTTTGAGCAAGTCCCACGAGCATAGAACAAAGTCGTCGATGCGATGACTACCATAGCATCATTGATTGATATGCCAGGCAACGAAACAAAATTTTAGTTTCTAGTGGAGCAACTCTTGGTGCCTTCACATCAGGCATCCATCACAGAATTAGCATGCGTCCTTGTTGGTCCTGAATCACCATGGTACCAAGATGTCTATAACTATCTCCAAAATAGTGTCTTACCTCCCAACTTATCTAGGAACTAGAGAAATTCCCTCATTTGCCAAGCCTCTAGGTATACCATCCTCTCAACTACTTTATACAAATGAAGTCTAGATGGAATGCTACTACGATGTCTCACTTCCATGGAATCCCAGAAAGCTTTGTACGAGGTACATGAAGGAATTTGTGGAACCCACGAAGGTGGCAACAACTTAGCTAAGAAGATCATCCGCATGGGATACTATTGGCCCATAATAGAGACAGATGCACACAAACATGTACAAAGGTGTAGATAGTGTCAGATTCATGGAGACCTCATCCATGCACCATCCCAGGAACTAAATCCTATCACATCACCATTGTCATTTTCCATGTGGGGATTTGACCTAGTGGGCAAAATTACACCTTCATCTACAAATGGACATAAATACATCATAGCAGCAATAAAGTACTTCACTAAGTGGGTGGAAGCAATTCCTCTCACTTACATAACTGGAAAGCAAATAGCAATGTTCATACTTAACCACATTATCTATCGATACGGGATCCCTCAAACTATCCTGATAGATCATGGTACACCTTTCCAGAACAAATATGTTGAAGAGCTATGCGAACAGTTCCATATCACACAAGGGTTATCCTCATTTTATTATCCTTAAGGGAATGGCCAAGCCAAAGCTACAAACAAGACAATCTTGAAAATCTTGAAGAAAACAGTGAACGAATTAGGGCGAGACTGGCATTTACAGCTTAGTCCTGCATTATGGGCATACAGAACTAGTGTGAGAACACCTACAGGAGCCACTCTTTTCTCCCTAGTGTATGGATCAGAGGCGGTATTACCCCTCAAAGTGGAAATCCCATCTCTAAGGATATCATTGAAGAACCTAGTTTCAAATGAAGACTACAGAGTAGCAAGGCTCAGTGAATTAGAGTTACTAGATGAAAGAAGATAGCATGCCTTCGACCACTTACAAGGCTATTAGAATCACCTTATAAGGTACTATCACAAGCAGGTAAAGCCATGAACATTTGAGGTAGGAGACCTTGTCCTCATGGAAAATCAAAAGAACCAAGCAGAAAGAGTCAAACCCAGAAAGTTCGAGCCTAACTGGCTAGGACCATTTGTCATTGTCAGCTCTACCCAGAGTGGGTCATTCATACTAGTAAGACTAGAAGGAGATAAAATCCCCAACTACATCAACAACATGCACCTCAAGAGGTTCTACTCTTGAGGTCTCTATGGTTAAGGCACCTATCTACATATCCCAAAAATACTAAAAAAATTAGAAAATACAAAATGTTACCTTGGTGAAAACCTAGCAATCAGGCGCCTTGGCGACAACAAAAAAAAGAAAAAAAGAAAAAAAATAAAGAGAAACAAAATCACTCTCAGTGAAAACCTGGAAAACAGGCACTATTGAGTAGGTACCTTGGTGAAAACATGGCAAACAGGCACCAAGTGTTCAAATCCAACTTCACCATCAATGAACTCCAAAAGCTTGAGCAGATTTCAAATGCAAGACTGACTATCCAAAGCTGTATCCAGAAGCACATTCCCCTCTGAGCACCAAGAACTTACCCATGGTTAATACTAGTCCACCACACTAGGGGGTGATTCAAAATGTCCTAAAAAATCCAAAAAATTTGGAAAACACATCAAAAATCCAAAAAAGATCAAAAATCAAGAGAAAATCAATCTTCATCAAAAAAACATTCAAAAAATTGCAAAATCCAAAGCAATAAAACCAACTCGGTTATCAAGAGAGCAGAGGGAAATCATGCCCAGTCAATCAATATCACAATCATGAGCTTTGTGAATCAGCATTGGGATCATCTGACACAGCTTTGTCAATCTATCAAATCAATCAACAAAACAACTAGCAACCAAGCCAATCTATCAATTATCAAAATCATGAGCTTTGCGAATCGGCATTGGGCCCATCTGACACAGCTTGATCCGCTGCCAAAATAATCAAATCAATCTATCAATTGTCACAATCATGAGCTTTGCAAACCAGCATGGGGCCCATCTGACACAGCTTGATCAGCTACCAACACAATCAACACAATCAATCCAATCAGATCAATTATCTTACACAGTGATGGATACACTCAAACCAGACAGGTCAGTCTTATATGAGTAATCTATTACTGAAACCAAACACACTCAAGCAATCAAGCCAATCAAGCCTATCCAAAGAGTCGAGCCAATCAAGAGAGTCCAACTACATCAAGGAACAATCCAAAAATATTGACTAGGTTAGTCAAGTCGGTCAGATGTCAATCTATATTTCACAGTTATGTTCTTATGCTACTCCAAGATCCACCATATGAGGAGAGTAGTATGATAGATCATGACTTATTTTCTTTGATTTTTGTCTATTGAATGTTCACTTTGATTTTAGGGCCATGATGATTTAGGATAAATGCGGTAGGTGTTGTCACTTATCTGGCAGTCACGTAGTTCCATGATATGAGCTTAACCCTAGGAAAGAATTGGACATTCCTTCTCTTTTATTTTGCTTGTTTGGTTTTATAGAATCAAGAGCTCATAGCACTATTCAAATGGACTCTGAGTGTTTTGGAGTTCTATCTTGATTTCTATGGTCTTTCCCTTTTTATGTTGCAAACAAGAGCTCACGATGCTATCCAGATGGACTCTAGGGGTGTAGGAGTTCTATCTTGTTTGCTTGGCTTT
>MU228173.1:1020538-1083913 GCA_018584345.1 Thuja plicata
TAGAGAGAAACAATAGAAGCTTCAAGCATCGTGGGGTTTGCATTTATTTGTCTTCCTTTCTCTTTCTTGTACATTTTATTGCTCACGTTTCTGTTATTCGTTTAGTAGTCATTGTATACTTGATTTGCATTCATTTGTGAGCCTTTGCTACTAACCCTCGCCTTTGGAAAGCTGTGGGGACCGGAGAGAGAGGCGTACAATATATTCCTAGGGTATTCAACCAAAAGCAAGGCTTATAAATGTCTTAACAAGTGATCTAACAAAATCATTGAAAGTGAAAATGTGAAAATAGATGAATTTGCAAAAAAGAATGATAAGGAAAGCAAAAGGGAACCAGAGGACTACAACATGTTTGTTTATACAGAACCTGACACTCTACCTGAGCAACAGTGTGTCACTTCTAAACATTAGAACATTGCACCCAAGCATCAGACTACAATTACCGATGATTAGGATAATCCTCAAGATGATGTTCCGAACATTGGAGATGAGAATGAAGGTGAAGAAGATTATCAACATGATGAACACAGAGTTGAACCGAAACTTGCCAAGTATGTTAGAAGACATCATCCACAAAATCAAATCATAGGAGACAAGAAGGCTGGAACAAGGACAAGAAGTAAGTCACTTAACACCAGATGTTTACTTTGTGATTTTGAGCCTAAATCTGTTAACAATGCACTTGAGAATGAAGAATGGGTCAGTGCTATGAATGAGGAAATAGAACAAATTGAGAAGAACAATACATGATACCAAATGGATATTCAAAAACAAGCTAAATGAGAATGGAGAAGTCACTATAAACAAAGCAAGATTAGTACGCAAGGGATATGCACAAGAAGAAGGTATTGATTATGGAGAAACCTTTGCACCCGTTGCCAGAAGAGAAAGAGTTAGAATACTACTTGCTTATGCTGCATTTAAAGGATTCAAGGTATACCAAATGGATGTCAAATCTGTATTCCTAAATGGAATACTAGAAGAAGAGGTATACATTGAACAACCAAAAGGGTTTGTTGATCCAAACAAGAGAAACATGGTATGTAGACTACATAAAGCCTTGTATGGATTGAAACAAGCACCGAGAGCCTGGTATGAAAGACTTCACTCATATCTCATTAGCATAAAATTTGTTAGAACAAGTGAAAATAACAATTTGTACTTAAAAGAAGATACCGATGGTAATATTCTGATTGCTAAAATTTTTGTTGATGATATCATTTTTGGAGGGAACGAATTGTTATGAAAATCCTTTGCTAGTGAAATGAGAAAGGAATTTGAAATGTCTATGTTTGGAGAGATCAAATTCTTTCTTGCTCTACAGATTCTTCAACAAGATGCAGGCATATACATCACTCAGTCTAAATACATCAAGGAAGTGCTAAAGATATTCAAGATGAAAGATTCTAAACCAGTTGGAACACCTATGGCTACCACATGTAAGCTGACAAAAGAAGACAAATCCAATGAGGTAAATCAGACCTTATATAGATCAATGATTGGAAAACTGATGTATGTTGTTCATACCAGACTAGATATAGCACACACAGTTGGAATAGTTGCAAGATTATTTGCTAATCCCAAAGAATCACATATGACTAATGTCAAGAGAATTCTAAGATATCTGAAGAACACCGAGGACTATGGCTTATGGTACAAAAGAGAAGGAAAATTTGAGCTACAAGTCTATACAGATGTTGATTGGGATGGAAACATTGATGACCGAAAGAGCACAACTGGAGGAGCATTCTTCATGGGTGACAGACTTTTCACATGGATCAGCAATAAGCAAGGATGCATCTCTCAATCTACTGCAAAACTAGAGTATGTGGCTGTTGCTGCAAATTTCTCTAATATTGCATGGATCAAACAATTGTTGTAAGGTATGCATATGAATATCCTTGAACCGGTAATTATCTATTGTGATAATACCAGTGCAATTAACATTTTTAAGAATCCAATCATGCATGCCAAAACTAAGCATATTGCTATCAAGTATCACTATCTGAGAGAACAAGTGCAAGCAAAGGAAGTGACACTAGAATATGTTCAATCAAAGGAATAGTTAGTTGATATATTCACTAAGCCATTACTGAAGGATACATTTGAGTATCTGAGGCAGAGACTAGGGGTCCAACCCTTGTCTATCGGTAAGTAATCTGACTAGGAGGTTGCATCAGCCTATACAAAAACTGAAGATTAGTCATGTTGATGCAAACACTGAGATGGATAGCAACAGATACATCTGTACATTGCAAGGTACATATTTGCACTGAAAACTAGAGACATTGTATTGCTGATGGATAGGGAAATTCAAGGAATATATTATGCAAAGGGATGGAACATGATATAGATGATAAAACAAGGAGAAGTATTTTTGTTTGGAATTGTTGTCAAAGGGAGAGATGTTCTCATTATCATTAGGGAGAGCTTTGCTTTATCATACAAAGGGAGAGATGATCTCATTATCTCAAGGAGAGATGATTCCATATCACATAAAGGAGATATATGATAAAGGGAGCAATTATATCATTATCCATGAAGGTAGAAGTTCTTGAGAATCAGAAGGAAGAGTTAATCAATATTCTAAGAGAGAGAAATTGATTACATATGAAATATACATCTAAGGGAGAGAAGTAACAAAGGGAGAGAGTTCAAACAAAGATAAAGATTGTTGTCAAAGGAAAAAGAGATTATCAAGAAGAGGAACAGTCAAGGCAGAACACATATCAGAACAAAGATATCAGATGATACATCTATTCATTAAAGGGATTGAAGATTGAAGACAACCACTCTGCATGAAACAAACTAAGCTAATTTTTGAGCTTATCAAGAGCCAAACATTTGTAATAGTTACATTAGAAAAGCTTGATGAAATTGTATATTTCATATTGTATTAGTGATACTATAGTATGATAATGTAGTATGTTGCCATCAATGCCAAAGGGAGAGATTGATGACATGTAACTGATTGAATGTTTGAAGATGTTAAGTTGATCACCGAAATGCAGAAGGATAATGCAAGACATTAAATCAGTTAATGGATTGTATTGTCATTTATGTCAACTTGATATAATCTAATCGATTATAATCAAAGTGTCAAAAACTTCAGAGAATCAAAGAGAAAAATATTATGCTTTCAGTAATGCATAAAAGAAAAGCATTCACAATATGACTTCAAACACCGACGGTTAGTGGACATTGACAGAAAAAGATCACTGAAAGTCAAGTCATAGTGATGCTCGAGAAAGAACACCAACAAGCAGAATCACCAACATAAATCGACGGCCAGAAACATAGTGTAAACCGACGGAGAAGCCCGAGGAGAACTGGAGTGTTGACCGACGCTATCAAAGAGTTAAACACATAAATTAACTTGAGTTCAAAAATGACAAAATATCTAGTTGGCAGAGCTAAATATAGAGTTAATTGGTAGTTATCTTTGTTTTCATCGACAAGATAAAGCTAGAGATAAGTAATGGATTTAAAGTTGTTTTGTCCAGTTGGCAAAAATATCTTAGCGAGATAAAATAGGAGTTTTTCTTTAAATCTAATTGGCGAGAATTATGGATCACACCAAGATCAAGAAAATCAAGAACCTAACAACGGTGATATCATGTCTATAAAGAGACAAATCAATTCATTACGAATTGGTGTGGCGGGTGAATGAATGAAAAGAGGATGCTGAAGAGAAACTTCATACAGTCCTGATCAACAAGCTGAGGAAAGAGCTAAATTTTTCTGCGGACACCGAGAAACAGAGCACAACATCACCGAGCAAAATCAAAGTGGAGCAAAGGTATAAACTGAGATATATTGATCAGAATAGTTTTATGAGATTACAATAGATCTAAAAATCTGCAAGTATAAGTTGTATATGTGAACAGATCATACTGTTTCAGTTTAACCATTGATTCAGAAAGTCTCTTACCCGAGCGGGATTTAAAGATCCTTTCTATATTGAGATACATCCCAAGGAGTATCAAAAAATTTGATCATGAAGATAACATGAGATGCCAGATATCTATTGACAGGCCAAGTGAGTGTTTGATCAAGGATGGTAGCATAGAGATGCCTGATATCAAGTGATAAACTAAACTTTTAAATCCTCTAACAAGGTCACACCTAACAGTGTGTTTGTAACCTTTAACAGGGTTGGCTTTTCACTGAGCTCACTTCAGAAGAGTGAAAATTTTGAGTTACCGGTCCCAAGTGGTTTTCCCCTTAACAGGGTTTCCATGTTAAAAATCCATGTGTCAATGTGTTTATGAGTCATTACTTTAGTGTTTTGCATTACACTTAACTTAATTGGATTGATCGGTATACTCTAAGATAATTTACTGTCTTTCGGTAAATTAACAGACTGCTACTCGATAAACATAAAGTAGAAGGTTTTACAAAGCATTCCGAGCGGTAGTAATTTGATAAAAGTATTTGGAGGCATTCATCTTATAGGATTGAAGATAACTAGAGGCTTAATATTGTGGTACTAAGTTTTTGGGTTGATTATTAGAATATTTTTGAGGCCACTGATTCACCCCCCCTCTCAGTTATTACTAATAGTTATTTCACTTATTAATTAAATCATTATTGATTTAATTATTAAGTCACTTATTATCTCTATCTCACTTAAGATAAACTTTAGGCATATAATAATTAATTCTTTTATTAATTATTATCATGCAACCTAGACTTTTTCCTTTTAGGGGTTCGATCTCCTTTTATAAGGATTGATTTCTTTGTATTTCATGATTACCTCATTAAGTTGGATTATCTGAGGATGCTATTGTATTGAGGGTTTTCTCTCCATTGTTTGCACAATATGTTTCTTCTTTCATCGATCTGTTATTTCTGGCCTCCATAGCTTTTGCTTCTCTCTTTCTGTGACAAGTTTGCATGTAGGTGATTCTTGGGAGCTGCAGGGTTGATAGTTTTTCATCAACTCCAATAAGCACAACTTCTTTGTAAATATTGTTGCCAGTGCTTAGCAATTCCATGTAACCACATTTTTGTGAGGTAAAGAATGCACAATTTTTTTTTTCCTATGCTTCAATATTTTTAAACTTTTCATTTCACCCGATTTATCATTATAATAAGAGAGAATGAATTTTGCAAACTAATTATAGAGATTCCAAAGGAAACCAAATTCATCAATCAAACCAAAATAAGCATAAATAATATTTTTGATTAATGGCAATCATTGATTCACCCGGGATGCTCCTGCATAAATTTTCCTTGCCTATCATCATTCCCTTGCATTAGACTTAAGCTTTCTCATGGTCTTATCATGATATGTTTCCATGCTTATGGTTATTTCTTTACATCTTGTATGCTTATGAACGTTTATTATGACTAATCTTATTATGATATATTATCATTTTGTGCTCACATTTTTTGTTGTTTCCTTGGAGCTATCTTATTATATTGGTCACACCATGTCTTTCCTATTCCATTATCATATTAGTATGACAAATTGTTATTTTTCATATTCTATCATTAAATTAAGAGCTAATTGTATCCATCCCTCTATATAATCTTTAAATATTTATCATAGTTATCAAATCTCAAGTGCTTTTCTTGAACTATTTAAATCTAGGCTAGTTATTTATATATTTTTATTTATAATCTTTATTTTATAGATTTTTTTTGGAAAGTCAAATGTCATGTGACAATTATATTCTAGTTATGAATAGTATATTCTCATACAAAAAAGCATCTCTTGAAAGAATAAAAGATCTTCCATTTTGGAAGTTGGAATATATATCTTTATTTATTACAATATCTTTATTTATTACGAAGACTAATGAAGATGAATCATCTTACCATATTACATTTAGAATTAACAAATTAGATCTTATATATATCCATCAATTCTTTAATTGTTAAAGCAATCTATATTATCAAATTAGATCCACAAATACATAAAATATAAAAGCAATCCAAATTAACATTAACCATTCATAAAATATGTCTAATATCCTACACATACTGTAAAGAAAATCATTCTAAATAAATATTCAATCACATTGTAATAAATATTCAATCACATTGTACAATTATTTTATTGTATAATATTATTTTTGAAAAATTCTTCATATCCTATCCAAAACTCAAGCCTGGAAAGAGAGAGGGAGTCAAACTATGCAACATTACTTCACAAGAATATAGGCAATAGCTAAATATATTATTTTTTAAAAACATTTTCTTTGGGCTTTAGCTTCAAAATTTCCCCAATTGTATACATCGAGTAATAAACCATGGATGCATTGACCCAAAGAGTACTCCGACAAAAATGAGCTACCTACAACATTAAAAATATAATCCCCGACCGCTACAGCCAGTCAGGCGAGTTTCGACGAGGAAGCTTATTAAAAAAGCATGGCCCGCTAAGAGTTAACTCAACCGAGTTTCCACGTCACAATGTTTATCTGAAAGAGATAGTAACAGAACAATTGTTCCCACGTCCTATATGCTGGTAACGCTAGTGGAACTGGTTATGCCTGCCCGGGGCCCCTGAACACCATTAACAAGGAAAACAATTGCCATTGCTTTTGCTTGGTTGGACACGTGGTTTGTCGATTGGTCATAATCTGTTTCCTGCAGGCAGACGGGCCTTTCTGAGATACACGTGAAGTTTGGTGGAGAGTAGATAAGCAAGAAGGAAGCTTTGGAGAAGTGGAGAAGTGAATGGAGGAAGCGGAGAGCTGCTCGAGCAGCAGAGCTAGCGGGCAGCGTGTGGACTCGTCACCCACGCATCCGCGGCAGCAGCGACACAAACTGGAAGTCTACAACGAGGTGCTCAGGCGCCTCAAGGAATCCTCCTGCCATGCGGTTCACTCTCCAGGGTTTGAAGACGAACTTCTTGCCCATTTCAACCGCCTACCTCCAAGGTATTAAGTTATGCTTTTTTTCTATTTCATTTGCTCTGCTTCTACATGTAGAATGACATTTTCAGTAACATAAGTTGCCGATCTAGGGCTTGTGCTTGTCTTATAGCCTAGCCAACTAGCAAGTAGCAAATCTTGTGTGCCAGATTACCTCCCTGTGGATGAATGTGAAGGGCAACCTTGAAGCATCAGCCTCGAAGCCACAATTCAACCAACCCTGGAATGTTTTGCATGCTAACAAGTTAGGATGCACAGATTGGTTTCTGGAATAGTGAACTAAAATGAATCCGTGCTTGCTCTTCCACGCCCATGAAATATAGTTGAAGTGCAAGTCAAGAAGAGTCGATGATTAGTTGACTTAGAAACAATCATGTGGAAGTGGACTGAAACAATGCCTGTTTCAATTTAATGTTTCTAGTGCACGCCGAATCAGAAATACAGGATTTTGGTTAATGAGCCGAGTTCAGTTGGAATTAAGTAGGGTATTTTTATCAACTATAGTTTTCAAAATCCAGGTAAGATTTGATAGTTCCAGTTGCAATTTGATGTATGTAGAGCGTTTTGGAATGGAGCAATTGAAAAATGTTGTGCACCTTGACTTGTTCAACTCAGCATTTTGACGAGACATTGGATGTAGATTTTTGTGTATCGTGCCAGCATACCACTTAAAGTCTGCCAGAGCTTTCCTGGTTGGCAGGCTTTCCCTCGACCGTAATTTAGTTTTCTGTGCTTAAATGTATATTACTGTCTAATTTATATTCAATTTAATTTCGATAACGAACGGATCCTGTGTAGAAACTAAAATCCTATATCTGAGCTGTGAAAACAATGAATATGAAATTCTCAATTCTCTTACACGATCTTTTTATATTTGTGTGTAAATATTGGAAAACACGATTTGCCATGAAGGATCTAATTGCATGTAATGGAATAAACAGAACAGTTGCATTACTATAATTTAACTTTCAGGCAATATATAGAAGAGAGAACTTTTATAATGGAAGCCATCAATGCTCAGGCCAAGTAACTCTTCAAACAAAGTATTATAGTACATAGAAAAACAATATTAGCACTCATGTGATACACCGGAAAAGTAAAACTATAATCCTGAGAAGGTATGGACTCCAATTCAGGCCAAGAAAATCTACAAATATGGTTGCTGCACTTGGCAAGACACAGTCACAGTCTCGATGTACTTGTGTACAAGATCCCCTTCTGCAAATAATGACCTATACTAGCACTTAAAAACCTATTTACAGCTATTTTTGTAGTTGAGCTCTTGTAATTTTCATATTGAATATGTATAAATAAATAAAAAATTGACTCACATGACGAGAAAATCAAAATATTAATAAGATATATTTGCAATGAACCCACAAAAAACTGGTTCCAATACATCCTTTAAATTCTTATTTGTGATAGAAGGCACAGATAATTGGTATTGATGCCGATTAATAATCTTTAAGCATCATATCCATATCATTAAAGTTTTAAGATTATCTTTGCCATCTTGCATGCTTGCTTAAGCTATATGGAATACACCACATAGGTGCTTTATGATCCCAACAGTTTGAGTCATTCCACTGAACCCATCTTCAGGGACTGAAGCCTTTGTTTTGAGAGGAAAGTAAATTGTCTAGCTTAAATATACTGTTTTTGTTGTTGGCCAACTTCTGCTGTAATCAAAGATGGCATATTTAAGCTAGATAGACTTACTTTTCTCTTTGCAAGCAAGGTTTCTTTCTCTGATGACAAGCAGTATCGTGACACAAAAATTTGGATATATTAATAAAGCACTTATGCAATGGGTTCAAAAAAGGTAAACTGAACTTTGTCATTGCACTGATGATAGGCATTGTTTGATTAGCAGGTCTGTTGGCATAGCATTTCACCACTAAACTAGCATTTGATACTTAGACTGAAACTCTGCAAATTATACTTATAATTAGAGTGTTGATGGGGCAAAAAGCACAACATTTATAAGACAACTAGGGGTTCTTTATCACAAAATTGGATTGGCCTAGAATGAACTTTCAGTTTCATTATGAATAGCTAAACCATGGTTTTGCCTTCGTGGTAAGCTTGGTAAGTGGCTTAACACATCCATATTTCATTTGACATATTTGAAGAGATATATAGTCTTTGATTCTGAGTAACCATGTGAGACATTAGAAACTTAGGAAATGGGCCGTACGAGATTTTTGCAGTAAATGCATAAGAAGTTTTTCGTATACCAAGGTTACAATGTGATTAAGATAAAGCAAACCAATGATTTTTGGACATTCTGATTAGTGCTATAAATACATGTTATATGGACGAAAAGCTCCTTGAATCACTATTCATTTTAGTTGAATATTCTCTTGTTTTGCTATGTTTTGAACAGATATGCACTAGATGTAAATTCTGAAAGGGCTGAAGATGTCCTCACACATAAACGACTGCTGCAATTGGCAGAAGATCCAGAACACAGGCCAGCATTTGATGTTCGAGTTGTTGATGTAAGTCCATATGACTTTGATTTTCTTCAATCTTCTACTTTTAGCAATCCCAAAATATATTTTAGTTTTTCTTATACATATGATTAAAATCAAGAAAGATAAAACGAAGACCAGAAGCAGCTTACAACAATATGTTTAGATTTACTGTAAAAAGAACTGTAAACAGAATTGAGACATTGCTTCTTTCATTTATTTACATTGATGGTTTGCATCTTTCATTTATTCACATTGATACTTCTTGTTACTGTTTACTGCCACTTAACTCTCTTTATTCCTGTAGGAGTTTGGTTCTCTTCTTTGGATTTTAGTAGTATAATGCTCAAAATTTTGAAACATTTTTTTCTTTTAAAGAACGATCTAAGCATCTTGGTCCTGTTTGGCACACATGTTAAACTTTATGGACTTTACTAGGTAGTTTGATAACACAAATACGAGTTAATTAGCTAACAAAAGTCATGATTAGATGGAGGGACAAGTCTCATAGTCTTAGGGTGTTGTATGGACACTTGGGTGGTTGGTCATCGAGGAACTTGAGAGCCTGAAGGCAGCTGAATTGCCAAAATCACAATTAATAACTTAATTTCCTACGTAACATTATGTGGGTTATAATACTAATCCACTACACACTTAATATGATTCTCCCTTATGTTAAGGCTAAGATGATTTTTGTTGGGACAAATCTGAGAGGGTTGATTTTCAGGATTGTCTACAATTTTGATTTGTAATTTCAGTTTGTATTATGATTCTCCCTTATGTTAAGGCTAAGATGTTTTTGTTGGGACAAATCTGAGAGAGTTGACTTTCAGGATTATGTCAACAATTTTGATTTGTATGTGTCAATCCGAGGTGTATTAGAGATAGTAAAGGCAGATCTGTTAAGCAAGCTATAGAAAGTAGTTCAAAACAAGAAAACCCAAAAAAAGAAATAAACGCTACTATCGGAAAAGAAACTAGTTGAGTCTGACTCGGAAACATGTGCCATAGAGTCCACCACTATTGATTCCCCCCTTAGTACATCACAAGAGTTGACCGAGTCTCCAAAAGAACCTTTTACGACCATTACCCTCAAGTTTGCTAAACAACTTGTGGACTCCTAAAAGCTACGAAGTGGTAGGCCTTTTGAAAACAAGCAGTCTAAATCTTTTTCATCTTTTTGGACCCCTCGGACATTTGAAAAAGTCATGGCTGATAATATCAACAACAACAACAACAACAACAACCATTACAATATTAATGATTGGGTTCTAGCCCACAATAGTCCTATCACTTTTGAATTCCCTACTGCCCATCTTACAGAATATGCCCCTACGAAGAACAAACCTCATTCAGCCTTACCAGTATTTAGAGGACTCTCTATGGAAGATCCTGATATGTTTCTATTTGAATTTGATGTTTTATCACATAGTTATGATTACCATAATGATGCACAAAAGCCTAAATTGTTTCCAGCTACTTTGAAAGATGCAGCATTACAATGGTTTATGGACCTAGACCCACAAACTATTCGCACCTAGGAAGACATGAAGGAAAGGTTCTTGATGAAATATCAGGAGTAACTACAAGACTAAGGAGGTCAGAAATGAGATCGTTCACACAATGCAACATGAGGAGACTTTAAAAGATTACCTTGAGTGGTTCTCATTCAATCTTCAAAGAACCTAACAAACTAGATTAAATAACGAGGCTACCAAATTGCTTTTTCTTAGAGGGATTCGTGATGAATGTATGGATGTTTTAAATCTTATAGGTATTAAATTAATATTTATATTCTATTAATGGTTATCTATTGTAAATATTAGAATCTTTCTAATATTTAGTCTTCTGTAGTTATAATAGAATGTTTCTATTCTTTTCGATTGTTTCCTAAGGAAACATCGTTCTATTCATTTGTATATATGAATCTTTCGATCCTTGTTAATAACATCAAGATTTTTACCACAATATGGTATCAGAGCAAAGGAAGTTATTTCGAAAAATCTATAATTTCTTATGAAATTATCAGTTTAAAATTTTTTGAAATTACCTTGGCAGTCAACAATTTTCGATACCTAATTTCTTCATTGAAATTGTCTGCAACAAAAAATGTTGGATTTTGATTTGCTCCCGCGCGTGGCTGTAGAGATCCGTGGCCGTTTTTCTATTTCGTTTTTATGCTCGGTGGCTGTTTTTCTCTTCAGTGGACGTGGCCTTTTTTTACCTCCTGCGCGTGGCCGTCTTCTTCCTACCGCGCGGGCTCTGATCACTGAATCACAGCCACTTTTGCAAACGACGACGTTTTTATCCTGCGCGATTTGTGCCCAGTCTGTTCATGGCTCCCGATTTTTGTCTGCTAAAAATGCGACGACCCATTTTCTCTGCACGCAACGGCCTGTTCTGCGCCATTCCTGCTCAGGTTCGTGCTCATCAGCTGCCATTTTTGGCTTCCCAAACATTTTTCGTCTCAAATCTGCATCTTTTTTGGTTTTTTTTTCCAGCGGCTAGGGTTCCTTCGAAACTCTCAGATTCTTTGCCGTCTTGGAAATATAATCACAGATTCTTGGTGGGTTTTTCGAGAGCTCATCTGGGTTACACTTCTTTTTTTTGTGGGTCTTCCGACATTTCGCCTTGAAGTACATGCCTTCTCAGTTCTTCACGTTTTTCATTGAAATTTGTGCCATGGCATCACTCACTAGTCTTTTGCTCGAGGGAAATCAAAAGTTCAATGGTCGGAATTATAGCACATGGAAGCAGCAGATGCTAACCATCTTCGAATATCGAGGCAACGATCAGGTGGTTTTGGGTACTACATAGTGTCCGACTACAGTTGGTCCTGATCAGGTTACTTATGACCACCAGAATCGGGAGGCAATTATGTTTCTCAAATTATCAGTGGCTGATGATCAGCTCCCTCAGATTCCATCCGACAAAACAACTGCCGAGATATGGGAGCATCTCAAAACCCTACATGAGACTTCAGATAAAAGCAGAGCCTTCTTTCTCAAGAATACTCTGTTTTCTATTATCATGGATGAGCGAAAATCGCTCCAGGATCACCTGAATCGGATTTAGGAAATCCGTGATCAGTTGCTTTCCATTGGACGCAAGATGGAGGAAGAGGACATTGTGGTAATAACCCTCAAAAGTTTACCCAAGTCCTACGAGCATTTTATCGAGTCTCTCAACATCACTTCTATTGGTGTTGATCGGAAGTTCACTGATCTCTGCACACTTCTGCTTCAGCAAGATCGGTGGAAACAACAGTTCAGAAGCAGTTCTAGCTCCACCTCCACCGAGCAAGCCTTTGCTGGTAAATTCTTTCAGAAGGATAAGGGCAAGTCCCATTCTCAGCAGTCTTCTCAGCAAAGGCCCTCTGCTCCAGCATCAGAAGGCTCCAAGAAAAAGAACATTCAATGCCACTACTGCCACAAGTATGGTCACATGAAGGTTGAATGTCGGAAGCGCTTAGCTGCCCACTCTAAGCAATCTGGTTTGCAGCCCAAAGCGAACAACGCAGAGCACACTGAGCAGACAAACTCTGCCTTTTACGCCTTCATGGCTAAAAGACTAGCAGATCATGTCAAGTCGTCTGCCTGGTACATTGATTCAGGTGCCTCTCGTCATTTCACCCACTGTAAAGACTGGTTCACTGACTACCAGCTTTATTCAGATTCAGTTATTTTTGGTGGAGGGGAAGAGTACATTGTATTTGGCAAAGGAAACATTCAGATTCAATCTGTTGGGAGGAATCTCATTTTCCTCGATGTGTACCACGTTCCAGGGATGAAACTTAATCTACTCTCAATCAGTCAAATACTGCGACACTCTCCACGACTGGATGTCACCTTCTGTTCACATCACTGCACCATCACTCATAGGAAGACTCGGTCTGTTGTTGCAGTTGGTCTTGAGGATCATGGTCTTTTCAGGCTTGCAGATTCTGGCATTTCTCAGGACCTCGCTATGGCTGCTTGACCGTCTTCTGTCAGTTCACTTTGGCATTAGCGTTATGGGCACTTAAATGTGCGCTATCTCTCTCAACTTGCTTGTGATGAGCTTGTCCTCGGATTGCCAGAGATTCAGACTCAGCAGCTTGGAGTTTGTGATGCATGCCAGGCTGGGAAGCAACATCGCACACTTTTTCCTGTTGGCGATTCATGGCAGGCTTCTCAGGTACTTCAGCTTGTTCATGCCGATATCTGCGGCCCTATGGCCACTCCTTTTGTTCTTGTGTCCAGGTATTTTCTGTAGTTTGTTGATGATTTCAGTAGAAAAATGTGGGGTTATTTTCTTAAAAAGAAATCAGAAGTATTTACTATATTTCAGAAGTTTAAACCTAGTTGAAAAAGAATCTAGGAAATCTATTATTGCTCTTAGGACAGATAATGGGGGGAATTTTGTTCTACTGAATTCTCTAGCTTCTATGATCTTCATGGTATCAAGCGTCAGTTAACCACACCCCACACACCACAACAAAACAATGTAGTTGAATGTCGGAACATATCAATCACCAAGATGGCTAGGTCTATGCTTGAGCACAGACATGTTCTGAAGAAATTTTGGGCGAAAGCAGTTAACATTGCAGTCTACCTTTGAACCAGTCACCCATTGTGGCGGTCAAAGGCAAGACTCCGGAAGAGGCCTAGTCAGGTCACAAGCCCAGAGTTAGTCACCTGAAGGTTTTTGGCTCTCTTGCCTATGTTTGGATCCCTGATGCGTCTCGCACCAAGTTGGATGCCAAGAGCCAGAAATTCATGCTTGCTGGATACAACAGTCTTCACAAAGCCTACCGCTTGATCGACATTGAGACATCTTGTCTCCTGTACAGTCGTGATGTAGTCTTTGATGAGCAGCAAGGACCTTTCATGCCTGTCTCTCCTGTTCCTTATTCAACAGACCAGCCTATGAAGGCTCATGATTTGGGAGTTCGCCTTCCATTAGGTCCATCTCCTGGGAGTGCGCCAACAACTCAAGTAGCTCCAGCACTACCGGTCATTCCTGTACAGACACCTCCGGCCTCTTCTCCAGGTTCACCTAGATATGCAGATGCTTCTCCTGATTTTGATCCAGATTCTTCTGATGAGGAACCTGATCTTAATGTTGGTCCTCCTCCTCTCCGGCCTAAATGGTGGGCTAGGACACTTGTTGATCTTCAGGATGATGAGCTCATTGAGGGGAGAATTGCTCGAAAGAAGAGCAAACCTACAGAGACTGTAAATATTGCTCTCATGGCCAACATTCACAGTGTATTTGAACCTCAGACATACTCAGAGGCTAAAGGAATTCTAGAGTGGGAACAAACCATGAATTCTGAACACCATAGCCTGTTGAAGAGTCACACCTGGGTCCTTTCTGATCTTCCACCAGGGAAGAAACCCATTGGCTGCAAATGGGTATACAAAATTAAGTACAAGTCTGATGGTACTTTGGATAAGTACAAAGCTCGTTTAGTTGTGAAGGGCTTCTCTCAGCGTTAGGGCATTGACTATGAGGTGGCTGTTAAGCGTGTACTTTGTTATGTGAAGGGCACTCCTTATTATGGTATTCTCTACTCTCGGAGTCCTAATCCTAGACTCAGTGGATTCACAGATTCAGATTGGGCAGGCTCTGTTGACGATAAAAAGTCAACCTTTGGATATGTGTTTAGTTTGGGATCTGGTGCCGTCACATGGACCAGTAAGAAGCAGTAGGCAGTTTCTCTCTCCTCTACAGAGGCCGAATACAGAGGGACAGTTAAGGCAGGTTGTGAAGCGGTTTGGCTTCGTTGAATACTTGGGGATATGCAGATGTCACCAGCAGGCCCGACCACTTTGTTTGTTGATAACAAAGGCGTTATCAAGTTAGCATGGAATCCAGTCTTCCATGAAAGAACCAAACATGTAGATATTCACTGTCCCTACATTCAGCAATTGGTTGAAGATAGGACAATACATTTGCAGTATGTTCCTACAGCGGATTAGACTGCGGACATTCTCACCAAGCCTCTTGGTCCAGACAAGTTTTCCAAATTCAGAGGACAACTTGTTGTAGTGGATAGATTAACCATTAAGGGAGGGTATTAAATTAATAATTATATTCTATTAATGGTTATCTATTATCTATTGTAAATATATTGTATATATTAGAATCTTTCTAATATTTAGTCTTCTGTAGTTATAATAGATTTTTTCTATTCTTTTCGATCGTTTCCTAAGGAAACATCGTTCTATTCATTTATATATATGGATCTTTCGATCCTTGTTAATAACATCAATATTTTTACCACAATAATAGGTGGTCGGGACATTTCCAAATTTAAATTTGATGATATTTGTAAGAACTACTCAAGGTCTATTCCATAAGGAGTTATCCTAGGAAACATGTCTCATTTGGTGGCACGAATCGGGTACATTACTTGATGACTTTTTTTTTGATTGGTAAAGTTGGTATATTTTATTAATAATAACAAATTTACATTACATTGTCCAGAACCATCACAAACTGGACCAAAACAATTTTCTACTGTCAAGTACGGAAACCAAAAAACTTTCCCCGTTTGCTACAACTTGGATCACCATTGTTTTTCTAGATCGATATACCAAAAAATGCTAACTACCCCAACTCCTACGAGCATAATTACATCGATACAAGACCAAAATATAATGTAAGATAACCAGTTTCTATTATCCTAGCCGTAACTTGAACAAAACAAACATGCATTGAGACAAAAAGGGTCTATCCTTGGACTTTGCATCTTCTCTCAACTTCTTGGAACTCTTGGACCCCTCAGACCGACCTTGTTTGCACTTTGGCTCATCTTTCTTCCGACTCCTCTCCGGCTTTGGCTCCTCTCCTCGTCAACCTCTTGCTTCATGCACTTTGTGATACTCTTTGATCCCATTTAGACTAATTTGTGCGGCTGCACGTTGCACTTCCTTATCACCCAAGGCGGTCTAGATGAAGAACGGACGCAAGGGGGGATTAATTCCCCCACATGTAACCAATTGCCACTTAGGGCCACAAAACCTTCCCTCGGCCTTGCAATGGCAATGAAAGACGCCAAACCCGAACACCACTCCTCTCGAATGCACTGGTTCATAATCAATGTGCCTCTTCCTTGGTGCCTAGCTCGAGGCACCTCGACATAAACAAGGATGCAATATCTTCATTTGTCTTGTATGTATACTTTGCCTTTAGAAATTCATTCCCCAAAACAATGGACACCTTGTGAATGAATTTGGTGTCTTCGAATTTGAAGATCTGCTTGAGCCTTTCTTCTGAAACTTTTCCCCAAAAGGCAACCATAGGTTTCTGGGTTTGTAGGGAGAAATTAGGCTGCGTTTTCTCCGCCCCCTGAACTCCTAGTATGCCTTAAAAAATGAAAGAGCAATCATACAATGATATTGTGTTTTTCCTACAATTTAGAGCACAATAAGCAACTAAAAGAACAAGTTAGTGCATCCTCCTCAATACTTCTTTCATTTTACTCCTCACGCTTTCCACCTCACAGGACGAATGAGGATCAATGTGAGGCAATTCATTCTCTACAATCCGTCTCATCGTGCCGTCCTCACGTGCTACTACCTCTCCCAAACAACTGCCTCGTAGATCTTCCCATATCTCCTGATCATCCCTTACATTAACTTCGTCGCCGACTTGGAGTATTTGTCTGCCTTTGTGTTTCCCTCATGTTTTACGTGAATGTTGCCAGCCAATTTTTAGCGATTTTCACTAGTTTATCTAGCTTCTAGTTCTTTGCTCTTTCTTTAATTAGTGCATTCGTTATGATTTGAGAATCTCCCTCTAGATGAAGCAACGAATCCAACAATATCTTTGCCAATTTCACTGCTAGGAAACCCTGTTTTGCTTCATCTTCATTATTTGTGCCTATATCAAGCCTTTTCATACACTAGGCCAAAATGTTCCCCTTCCAATCTCTAGCAACAGAACTTGCTCCCGATGGACCTGGATTCCCCTTTGATGCGCCTTCAAAGCTGATTTTAATCCATTCATTATTTGGTGCTGACCACTCCATCAAATTGTCCCTATTGGTTGATGGATTAACCCATTTCGGCCCATTAACAGGCCTCTGTTACTTAATGACTTAAAACTTGATCTTTTGATTCATATGGGAAAAGCAAATTTACACTTTGTATATGCGCAAAAACCAAGAAGAGGTTGAAAAAACACTTGCTGTTTTCTGTCCTACATGTCGAGAAAAACATAATAGTGAAGAATGTTCATATAATAAAACCAAAATTGCTTCTTTAGAAGATGCTAGTAGACATAGTACTTTACAATCTCTTTTGGTAGCTGTGACAAATGCTGAATATACAAAGGAACCAATTTATTATATGGCTCAATGGAGGCCTCGGCCACCATGAGCTATGTCCCTAGGAAGGATGAATGACTTTCATGCACCATACACTATAGGGCCTAGTAGTAAGTCTGGTCCTTTTTCGACATAGGGGTTGGCAACAACCTACACCTTATCCATAGTGGCTGAACCAATACCAACATGCCTCACAATTGTGGGAACAGGCATGGAGGACACCATCACCACAATTTTCGCCATACCCATCATATCAACCACCACCCACCACAACAATTTCTTCCACCAATACCCGCCACCATCGAATAATCAATCACCCTACCCATCACAACAACCAAGGCAACATCAATGCCTACCCAACTATCACCAAACCCAAACAATAAGGTGGCAAAACCTTATAGAATAATGAGGTGGTAGGATAGCCCACTTATCCCATCAATACATTAGAAATTGACGGTGTTTAATTAAGGTTAGGAAAATCTCTTCAAGGGTCTACCATTACTAAAGTCAACGATTTGCCCAAAGAACTTGAAGAAGACCAAGTGAAGTTGCTTTGTTCCCTGATCAGTTCCACTCTCAACCAACACAAAAGGAAATCTCTCAACCTGCATTTGATTCTGTTACTAAAGGAGGTTCAAGGCATACACTGATAGAAAGTCATAGGTAGAGTTTATATGTATTTTAATAGTACATAATTTTCCATTTTAATATAAATTTTTATATATATTTTGACTAAAAATATGAATTTTGATATGTACAAACAAATAATCACCGTGTCATAAAATTAGTTATCGTCAATTTTCTTAAAAACAATTAGATTCACTATTTGTCCATACTTTAGATAGATGGGGTATGGGTAATGGTACATGGATGGTGAAGCCATTCAAATTTTCGAACTAGTATTTGTGAATATATATATATATAATTAAAATGTATTAGTTACGCATTTGTCTATTTAAACAAAGAGCCTTTATTTAACAAAGAACCTTCTTTGATTTCATTCAATTGTGGTGCAACCAACTATAAATATGTAACTCTTCTCAAGTGCGAAAATTCAAGCTTCTATGACATTCATTTTCATAATCAAGGAATGTAAAATTATTCTAAAATCTAATCTAACAATTCAAATGTATTAATTAAAATGTATTAATTACGCATTTGTCTATTTAAACAAAGCGTCTTTATTTAACAAAGAACCTTCTTTGATTTCATTCAATTGTGGTGCAACCAACTATAAATATGTAACTCTTCTCAAGTGAGAAAATTCAAGCTTCTATGACATTCATTTTCATAATCAAGGATGTAAAATTATTCTAAAATCTAATCTAACAACTCAATATTATTTTCTGTATATATAATTTATTTAAGAATAAAAATATAGAAATTTGAAATTTATAAATATTATAAAATATTTTTGATAAAGAAACGAAATTGTAATTATATTTTATTTATCTGTTAATATTACTTATTTTTAAATTTGATTTTCATTAGAGTGCGTCCTTGAAATAATTTGATAGATCAAATAAGAATATTTTTAGAGAATGTAAAATTATTTCTAAATATGAATTTAATATATTTCTATTTTAAATGATATAATTTTATTATTTTTAATTAAAGTTATATAAAAGTCTTTTCAAAAACCAAATTAATTTGTCAAATTCTTTTGTATTATCATTCCACTAATTATTAATTCAAAAGTAACTTCTAAAATTTGAAAATTTCATGTTTGTTAAATGTAGCAAGGATTATCTTACATTCTGATTGTTGTCCAGATTTTACCTGCGATGGAAGGAATATCTCCAGATTTCTCTCATTCAGAATGTCCAAGCTCAGAAACCCCGTGTGGTTCTTCAGGTTGTCCTATTCCACGAGTCAGGTATGATTGCAACTTCAATGTTATCAGATAAAGTAGAGTCTGCGTACTGGATGTACAGATTGAAAATATGGTTTCATGATGTGATTGTTTTTGGGTGGTGACAGCAGAGGAACTATATCTAAATAACATAACGCATTTCAGTTCTTTCACTTTTTCTGTCTTTAATAATTCTACGTATTTTCTGTCCTTAATAATTCTATGTTTTTTCTGTTCTCACTGTTTGAGAAAGTTTGATTTCTTTTCTGAAATTATTATGTCTCTAATAATCTTGGCATGTTCATGCAGGCTACAGTAATAATGTTTCCCATTTCTTTTTAGGCCATCTCTTTTTTGCTTTGCATGTTAACTTACCGTTTCCTCTTTACAGCACTCATCCTCCTCCTGCATTTGGGTCATCTCCCAATCTTGAAGCTCTCGTTCTAGAAGTTAGCAAAAAATCTAATAGCACTGGTGATAATGAGACTAATGAAGATCGGATCGTTGCAAGGTATTAACTTCTCTCTTCCTGTCTTGGGCTTGATTGGCGGTTTAAATGTTTCCAATTATATATGTATAATTAATTCTATACAAGATTTTGAAATATAAATTTGCATAATATGCAAGAACGATGGAGTGTTTTTAATATGTTAATTGTTGTCTTTCAACCATCTAGTTCTTACATTGATACTAGACAGCTGTTTAAAGAGGTCTCTCTGTGTCTTTATTAGAAAAGTACTGCCCCACTCACAATTCCATTAGCACTCACCACAATTCAACCACCTCATATATACATCTCAACTCTTAGAGCCTATTCAGCCTATTCACAGTTTCTTGCTGGATTCTCTCTCAGTCCAATTGTTTCTATAGCTGCTCTATGTAAAAACTACCTGCGAATTGCAGGTATAAGTTGTTCTGCAAAACTCTCAAAAACAACTTTGACAAAAAATTCGTTTTTTCAAGCAAACTGAAAATTTCACTCGGAATTTTTAGAAAAACTATTTTTTTCTTTCCCGGTCTGATACCATATTTTGGTAAATAATTGAACGAATTAAATGAATGATCAAACGATCATTTTTAGGAGTTACAAAGACGATGTTTCTATAAAGAAATAATCATAAATCAGAAACTATCTAATAATTACATAAGTTACAATATTGATCATTAGATAAGAAATAATAAAGATATTATTCTAATATAATCATAGGTAGGTTGAGGAGAATGAACTAGAGAAACATATTCCTGTCTCTGCTGTATATACTAAATAGTTATTACAGAGGTTGTAACTGCATTCAGAAACTGTCCCTGCTGTATATACTATATAGTTATAACAGAGGTTGTAGCTGCATTCAGAAACTTTCCCAAGATTGGGGTTGAATGCCTGCTAACTTTCAAATTAGGATGGACGCTCCAAACTTGCTGCTGAATGAGCAATTTTTACAGACCAGCAAGCTATCATGGTCTGCTTTTATCTTCAAAAAATCTACCCAATGAGAGACTATGCAGTCATATCACTAGGGATTTCTCAGATATAGTGTCTAGATACACGTTTTCTTGTCTCATTTTAGAGGTTGTCACTTTAGGATTGCTCATTTGCAGCTGAGAGCATTCATATTGTCCTTCTAATTAGAGAACCATGAGATGATTTCAAGGTTTTCAAGTTTGATTGTTTAATTAGTATAGATCTTGAGCACTAACTTGATATTATTTGATGTAATGTTTCATAAAGGTATTTTACATATGACAAATGGGCAAATACCATCATGAAACTTTAATTCAATTATTTTAGCTCAAATTGACTAGTTAAGCTATTTGAAACCAAAATACTCAAGAACGTCTCATGATTCTCTAATTAGAAGGACAATATGAATGCTCTCAGCTGCAAATTAGCAATCCTAAAGTGACAACCTCTAAAATGAGAGTGAAAATGATGTACAATTATGCTAAAATGATGAATTGAATCCTAATTATGCCATTACAATGTTATATTGAATGTAAATTACTCTAAACATGGATGCAAATTGGCTATAATGATGATGCAACTGGAAGTGAATGTGAATTGGTGTGAGTTAATGTGAATTGGTAGTAAAGTGGTTGTTTGCATTGAGAAATGCATTCTATTTATAGGATTTCCCCAAGGGTAGGGGGTAGAGAGATTTAACCATGGTTAGATGAGGGGTTGAGTTGTGTTTCAAATAAGGGGACAAGATGACAAAATGAGTCGTGAGGATAGAAAAGGCTAAATGAGTGGCTAAGATAGCAAAGCCTTGGAGTGATCCATGTGCTTTCAATTCTCCTTTCTCATTAGCTAATTGATTTTTGTCCCTTAGAGGTTGTTGAAAGTATTTAGGAATTAATTAATTCAAACAATTAATTAAATTGGCCATGTAGGGGGATTAGATGGGTTGGATTTGATTTAATTGAATTGAACTATATAACTAATTGAATAAATCAATTACATAGTTTAATTAATCCCTCTTGGCTTGAATTTAATTAATTAATTGCTTTATTAGTTAATCCATGATATTGACTTGACTTGATCACTTTGACTTTGGTTGACCAATTTAGGGTGTATACAGTCAGATCTCTTTCTTGTTTAAATTTTTTTGTTCCTTTTGATGAGGTCATTTTAACTTTCAAGGACTGTAAACTCTCTTGTAGCATCTTCCACAGGCTTGTTGGGCTGTTCGGTCAAACGATTCTTCTTTTCCATGTTTTTGAGATTTCTGACTGTTAGCATTAAATCATGTATTCCCTGCTCAATGTCTTACACACTGACATAGGTCTACATAATCTTGTGAAAGGAGGAGAGAATCTGCTTGAGAAAACTGAGATGAACTTGTATCTTTGAATGAGGATAGCATCCTTCAGCTTGTAAGCTGCTTCAAATGATGTTCACAATAATTTTTCTTGCAGCTTAAGGAATATTACTGAAATACTTGGAACATAGGCAAACTGTGATTATCCATGCTCTGTTATTTCTTTTATTTTGCTTTGCATATCTGATGATGCTCAACCATACTTTGTAGTAGTTTTACAATTAGCTTTTCTATTCTGTACCTTAATTCTGCCAAGGATGGCCAAATATTTAACAGCATATGAAGCGTGCATTTTTGCAATAACCCTTGCACCAAATTTCAAGTCAGATTTGAAACTATTTCTAGTTTGAGCTTTAGTTTTGCAAAATAAGAATACAGTGAAATCGGGTATTACTGAAAAGTTCATTGGAATACATAAAAATATAATAGAATGAAGGGGGGCATAATGCCATCATGCCCAACAATACAACAACTTAGAAATATTTAGTTTGCTGCTAAATATATCAGATAACAACCATTAATGTCTGCTGCAAATTACATCAAACAGTACCCCAAATTGGGAGCTCACACACATAAGAAAACAACTATAACTTCAAACAAACTCTCCAAACCCTGCATGCTTATTCTTGTTATCAAAATGCATGAAATGACACTCCAACAACAGTAATATATACTGTCATAAACAGCAATACAAACTGAAACTCACAATCCTAAACTATGTACTCCAAACTCCTACAAACACTTGCAAAAACTTAAAGAAACAGTGCAATTGGAAAGCCTTTTAGTACAAATACAATCTTTGGATGAGATTGCCCTTGGAGACCCTCAGGACCACTGCCTTTGAGCCTCATATCTCTCTGGTTTATTAGACTTGAAGATTCACCTTCATTGGTTTACCGACCTTTGAAGGAAACAACATTAGCTTGTTCAAATGACTAGATAGAATGAATGTCAAATACAAGCCAAAATTCAAATATATAATAACATATTCAAACCCAAAATAGAAGATGCTTGCATGCCGAGTTTGTAGCTCCTTTTTCCATTTGTCCACCACCTGTTAACATTCTTCTTCTAGATTGCCACTTGTCCAACTTTGTCTTCTACCTTGAACAACCTTTCAACAACTAAAGGTTCTCTTCACATAACACACACCAACTTTTGGGATGTATATTATTTTAAACAATATTTACTATTTGTCACTACATATGGTTTGGCCAATTTAATTTTAAAAAACAAACTTTCCCAGTTTATCCGTAGGTCCTAATTCACTTTTTTGGATAATGGGACTTCTTATAAATAGTAATTGCTATTTTCAGAAAGGGGATATGACATGTCCTCCCTCCCAAAGATTGCTTGTCCTCAAGCATTGAAGATTTGGATTGTTGAGGATCTTTGACCCTTCTCATCTTGTATCTTCAATTGGCAAATCCTTCCATTTGATGAGGTGCTTTGTAATACTCCTTTTTCTCAGCTTCTTTTCTTGTCTCCAAAACCTCTTTGAGAATCAAAATTAGCTTTCCCTCATCATCTAATGGTGGTAACTCAAGTGAAACTACAACTTGCCGTCCTACCACTTTCTTGAGACACGAAAAATCGAAGACATTGTGTATTTTGCAATTTGGGGGCAGCTCTAATGCACAGGCTACTTCCCCTATTTTCCAGATGACCTTATATGGTCCATATAACTTGGGCTTTAATTTTTTTGCTCAACTTTTCTTCAAGGAACCTTGCCTACATGGCTGCAATCTTACAAAAACCAAGTTTCCCACCTCAAAAACTCCCAGCCCTCTTCTTATTTGTTTCACTTTCTGCTGATTCTGTGAATTGAGGGACCTCAAAATCTCTTGACTTTGTTGTACAAAGTCACTAGCTGCAGGAACTCTACTATCTAAAATGAACAAATCAAGAAAGGAAAGTGCATCATAACCATAGAGAGACATACCAATAGACATGTGACAAGAGGTATTATAACAATATTTTCCTAATGCAACCATTTTACCCACGTACTTTGCTGATTGGAAATGTAATTCCTCAAATATCCTTCTATCCATTTGTTAACAATTTCTGTTTTCCCATCCATTTGTGGATGATAACTTGTGCTGGGAGTGAGTTCTGTGCATGCCAAATGAAAAAGTTCCTTCCAAAAAGCACTGAGAAATCTATTTTCTCAACCCAAACTCACAATTTGATAACTTGGCGTAAAAGGATTGCTGCTCTAAGATGCCCAAAAATGTATCCAAGCGTTCTATGTGCTCTTTCCAAGTTTTATTGTAAATCAATATTTCATCAAATAAAACTGGAACAAAATTTCTAAGCTATCTACTGAATACCTTATCCATGCAAGATTGGAATTCTGGTGCATTTGAGGCCAAAGAGCATGACAAGGAATTCAAAATGCATATAGTGGCATCAGAAAGCAATCTTCTCCACATACTCTTTCCTCATGCGGATTTAGTGGTAGCCGATCATAAATCAATCTTTGAAAATATCTCCATGTAACTCATCAATGAGTTCATCTAGCCTCGGTATAGGGTATTTATTCTTGATGGTCTTTTTGTTTAATGCTCTATAATCTATGCGCATGCTCATTGTGCAATCCTTCTTTTTTACTAGAACCACCGACGGACAAAATGGATTGGAGCTCGTCCTTATGAGATCCATGTCCAAAAGTTCTTTGATAGTCTTCTCTATTTCCTCCTTGTAACCCCTTGGATGACAGTAAGGAGTTGTGATAACAGGTTTGGCACCTTGTTCTAATTCAATTAGATGCTCAAATCACTTATCGGGTGGTAACACCGGGGGTAAATCATTGAAAACAAGACTATGCTTATCAAGAATTGATTGAATTTCAAAATGATTTTTACCTTGTTTCTTTGAAGAACTTGTGGTGTGGACCAAGATTGCTGCTGCCCATCCGACTTCTCCTCTTTGAAAAGTCCTTTCCTTCCTCTTGGCTAAAACCACTTTAGGAGCTCCATTTGATAAGCCTCTCAGCTAAATCTCTTTCCCATTGGAATGAAATCTAAACTCTACAGTTTGGTGGTTTGTATAGCATTATCCGATAGAATGCAGCCACTGAACTCCCAAGACAACATCAATCTCTCCAATTCCTACCACATAAAAATCATCACATAACTCATGGTCACCAATGTTATTTTGAGTTGTCAAACTACTTTGTAGTGGCCTACCTGTGTTTTCCACTCACTTTTTGCACTTCATAATCTTTAATGTTTAAAATATTTTGCATTCCACACTGAATTTTGGATTTGCTAGTATAAGTTTTCAATAACAGATAAATGCAAAATATATTTGTCATGCCCAAAAGTTGGGCAAAAACACAAACAAATTTTTTTAAAACGCACTGAAAAGGAGGGGTTATGCTACCTCAAAGGTTACATAAGTGCATGCAAAACGGTGCAAGGGAGAAACAGAAACCAGAAGGGTCGAACTAAGTAGGATAGCTCTAAGTACTATCCTACAGGGATCCCTAAACTGGATACTTTGATCGGCACACAAATTGAGGCAATTGACCAAAAGTCAACAGAGTTGACCAAAAGTCAACTGTACTCCAAAATATGTGAAAGGAAGATACTAGGGCTTGCTAAGCCCTTAGGAAGGCTAAGGTGCGCCAATCGAGATAGTTGACCAGAAAATCAACCCTAGTTGACCAAAAAGTCAACCATCTCCGAAAAACACGAAATTGGAATCCTAGGGCCTAGGGACTACAAGGAACACTTGGTTCAAAAATCGAGTCAAACGACCAAGGTTTGACCACGGTTGACAAAAAGTCAACCGTGCACAAAATTGGTCAAAGGGGACGATAATTACGTCGAACGCTTGTTAACTTAAAGGAATAATTAAATTGAATGTATAACGACTTAAAACGCACGTAAATTAATCAAACGTAATATTCCCTAACCTAAAATTTAATAGTCCATAAATAAAAGGAACTAACTTATCTAATTTAAAGAAATAAATTTATACCCTTATAACATTATAATTTCAATTTAAATAATCTTAATTTTTAATCCCCTTCATTTATAAATTAATATTCTATGCATCCTTAAATTCCTTACTGAAGAAATTTGATAAGAACAATATTGAAATATTATTAAAATCAACTACCTTTGATCTAAAGAAGAAAAATATATATATATTAACTGAAAACCTAAATTTTTTATCAATTAAACAAATTAAATCTCCTAGGTAAAATAAAATCTAATCTAATATCGTCTAAATCTTATCCAGATATCTAGCTAAAACTAAATCAATTATAACAAATTAAAAGAAACTAGTTTAGTTATAATAATCTTAGCTCCACAAATTCTATTTAAACTTTCATAAAAACAATCTAATCTCAAGTTTATGTTAAATCATCATGACTATCACCCAACTATTGCATACATAAATTAAAGGTTCAATTCTGACAAAAAAAAATAAAAATAAAATCTAAACTTATAACACAACATATAATAAGCCTTACTATAAAACTTAAACCTAACCAACTCTCTGAAGAAATGCGAAACCCTACAATGTACAGGGAACCGACAGCAAATGCGGCGGCCAAGTCTGCTCAAGCAGCGGCGGAGGAGGGAAGGCGGAATGACGGAGAGGAAGGCACCGCTCTGTGTCCGAGGATCACCGCCCAGCGCCAAGGAGGGGCCGCTGTCGGCGGAGGTAGGGGAGTGGGAGCGGGCAAGCGCGGCGGCTGGGGAGAGGCTGGCCCTCCCCGCCCCACTCTAACACAGAGGGGGCCGCAGGGTAGGGTCTCGGCCCTCCTCGCAGTGCCCTCCAAACCGCACAAATAAGGCCGCGGGTTGGGAAGGGCTTCGGCCCTCCACCCAAAATAAAATTATAATTTTTTTTTTTTTTTAGATATGCATTTTTTGTTTTAAAACGTTTTCCCAGCATATTTAACCGTAAGGAGGATTAATTTTTTTTTATTTAAACCCATAATTTATATATGTAGAATTGATACATAGGCAAAAAAAATAAAATATTATATTTACTGGTGAAGAGTGACTGTATACTCCCAAATAGGGAGTACTAGGGAATATTTTTTTTGAAATTTTAATAAACCTTAGAAATCTATATTTAAAACTCTTTAACTTGATGGAAGGAAAATTTAATATAAGCATTTTTAAATTTTCTTCTTTTTCTAGAAAATTTTCCATAAAAAAAAAAGAAAGGTATTTTATTTTCTCAAGAGCTTCATTTTATTGATTTTTTTTTTAATAACATTGAAATTTCTCTAAGAGCAAGGGCTATATTAAGAACACGCTAACACTTAATTTCTTTAATCTTTAAATTTAATCACCAAAAGGAGTAAGCTAATCACATACAAAAATAATCCCATTACACTTGAAAACTAACAAATTTTTTATTGCTCATATTTTAAGGATATTAATAAACCTAGGAGTTGAAGTGTCATGCTACTTCCATAATTTCTACTACATGAATCATGCACTAATAATTTAAAAAAAAAACTATTTTCAAATAACATAATAACATAAGATTTCATATTCAGTTGAAAGTTCATTTTACAACATGGGTAGATAGTCCGCCAAATAACCTAATATTTCACATTTCATAATGGTTTTATACAAACTTGAAACAATGATAATCCTTCAAACAAAGGAGGTTACAAAATGATGAATTTTCCAGCCATACCCATCTTCCACATAAGGGTGTTATACATCTTTGCCATCCTTCCAAGAACCTGAATAAAAATGTTGAGGTTGACCATGGAGGCTCACCTCCCAACCTAGACCTTTATAAGGCCACCCCCGAGCTTGGGGATCCAAACTGGTACGGGATACAACCAGGCATACACAACAAGCAGATAAGCAAACAGACAACTCATACTCAAGAAAACTTCCCAACACAAGGATGAACAAAAGGATAGATCTCCAAGGGACCTTCCTAAAACAGGGTAGTGGTAGACCTCGCTGTAGGAGAAAGCCAAGTATCACAATGAAAACACAAGCCTCACATGGACTTGATAAGGACCATCTTCACAAGATGCAGTCCTGAAATAACCTCCTTATACCTCCTAGGTGCCCTCAGGCCCTTCTTGGCATCATAGGTATCATGTTACCCCATGTTTTTCCTTCTACACATGGGAGACTCTACACTAACAGGAATCATTTCCATCTACCCCTTCAAGGTTACTCTACCCTCCCAAGGGTGAGTGTGCCTTGAAGACCCATTCAAAATCCAAACACAAAATAAAGACATTACGAAACAAAACATAAAATTTCAATTTTGAAAATAAAGCTTCAAAATACAAAGGACTCCATTAATGGAGTTTTGAGCTCAAGAACACCCATGAACAAAAAAATAATTTACTCTAAAGAGATCCAACCTTATTCCAAAGCTAAGGTGAGGAGAGAAATGGTGTTGAGCTATCCTTCCTAAGCTCCTTCTCCAAAAGCTCTTTCAAACTGAATTCTGTCTCTAAGGGTAGAGAGTGGGTGAACACTCAACTCATCCTAAATCCTTCCCTAAATAGGCAAACCTCCAACAAGAACAAGGCTTAACCCAAAGGTGAGGTAACTCTAACCAACCCTTAACTATCCACTTGCCTAAACTCTCCACGGGTGGAGTCAAATGAAACTTGGGTAGAAGAGAGTGAGGTTAACCAAGGTTACACTCCTCTTCAAATTCGCTCTCAAGTCTGAAAATGACACTTTAAGGGAGCAATAAATGAGTTTAGTGGCTCATTAATGATAGAAAATGACCCCTAAACCATAGGGTACCAAGTTGGGTAACTAAAACTGACCCTGGTTACCCCCTGGGAGCCCAAAAGACCTTCTAAAACTAACCCTGAAGTTAACCTACGGATTTCTAAGTCAAGAAGACTTTCTAGAAACTTCTAACCCTGGGGTAAGCTTGGGTACTACTCCTAGATAACCTTAGTTAACCCTATAACTAACCCTGGTTCCCTTTACTAGCCATGTCAACATTAAATTACAACAATTGCCAAATTCGGCACATTAAAATAAAACAAATGACATGACTAAATCACATGAACATTTACTAATCTAATCACACACATGCAAACCACGTTTACGAAATAACCACATAAACAACGAGGTCCATGTCTCTTTATATAGACAGGACCTTGGAAAGCACAGACATTTACATATGTTCCAGTACTGGGTCCCCGGTTTAGATCCATGGTCAGCTTTTCCTGCACACTCAATGCACACATCAGTAGATCCAAAACAACATGATATGAAACATAACTTGACATCAATAATATACATGCATATAAACCACATTTGCATTAGAACTGAATAACCTAGCGTCGGTTTCCTAAGCCAAATTCATCATATTACATTCCTACATTTAAATCCATATAAAACATCAACATAAGCTGAAACTGAATCAGAACATAAAGCATCTCAAAAGTACCCTGATTACAAAATCAGGTGCTGAATATATAACATAGGATTCCATCGATCCCAGAATACGTAAAAGTCTCTAATAGTCAAAGTATGTCAAAGCATAAACTACAGAAAGCATGAGTATCAAAATAGTAAAACTATGACAGTCGAATGTAGGTCTCACATCCACCCCTTCTAGGTATGAACTTCCTCCTGGAGTTCATCGAAGAGGTGAGGGTACTGTGATCTCATCTGTGTTGTGTCCTCCCAAGAGGCTGTAACCTCGTCATAGCAATCCCACTGGACCCTAACCTGGTCCAGCTCTCGGCCTCGAAGGCCCAATGTCTGCCGAGCCAATATGCGAATTGGCTCCAAAGCCAGCTGCGCGTCCGACTCCACCTACAAGGCATCCCAATCTATCACATGAGACTCATCATAAATATACTTCCTCAGAACTGAAACATGAAACACATCATGGATGCGTGATAGGCTAGGTGGCAACGCTAAACGGTAAGCAACTGGTCCTATCCTCTCAAGGATCTCAAAAGGTCCAACAAAACAGGGTGATAGCCTAGAGCCCTTTCCAAAACGGATTGGACTCTTATGCGGTCGCACTCTCAAGAAGACTCTGTCTCCAACTAGATAGGGTCGATCAATCCTCTTTGCATCTGCATACTTCTTCTGCCTATCTTGAGTTTCCTCAAGTCGCTGTCTAATCAAGGTCACCTGCTACTCCATTTCCCTGACTAGCTCAGGACCAATGGAAACTCTATCCTCGACCCTATCCCAACTGAGTGGGGTCCTGCATGGCCTACCATAAAGAGCCTGGTAGGGAGGCATTCCCAAGGAAGTCTGGTGCCCATTGTTATAGGCAAACTCCACTAAGTGTAGGTATTCTTCCCACTGAGTCTGATGGTCCATGACATACATGCGAAGCATGTCATCTAACACCTGGTTGACCCTTTCGGTCTGTCCATCTATCTCAGGATGATAAGCTGTACTGAAGTTGAGCCTAGTGCCCATAGGTGTCTGAAGTTCTCTCCAAAAAGATGAAGTGAAAAGAGAATCTCTATTAGAGATGATCTTATGAGGTACGCCATGAAGTCTGACTATATCTCGCAAGAACACTTGCGCCACTGCTGGTGCGGTAAAGGTGGTATGTACGGGTGAAAAATGAGCCACCTTAGTCAACTTGTCGACTGTCACCATGATGGCATCATGATGACGAGAAGACATAGGAAGACCTACTATGAAATCCATAGATATGGTGTCCCATTTCCACAATGGTATCTCATGAGGTTGAAGGAGACCACCTAGATGATGGTGTTCCGCCTTCACCCTCTGGCACTCTAGGTATCTAGCTACCATCTCTGCAATTTGCAATCTCATGCCTGGCCAATGATATAGTTGCCTCAAGTCGGCATGCATCTTCTTAACTCCGGGATGCGCTGCATAAGGGACTCTATGAGCCTCGAGCATCATAAACTCACGCAAACCTCTGGAAGAAGGTATATAGATACGTCCTCTATGACGCAATAGTCCATCGGACTCCAAGGCATACTCTGAAAACTTCCCCTCAAGGGGTCTCTGAGATCGAATCAACTCACAAACCTCTACGTACATCTCATCCTCCTGAAAGTGATGAAGGATGCAATCTCTCAAATCCGTGCCAGTAGACAGAAGAAAGCTCGTGCCATCTCCTACTCAAGGCATCTGCAACCACGTTCTCTTTCCCTTTGATGTAATGGACATCAAAATCATATTCACATAAGAACTCCACCCATCTCCTCTGCCTAGCATTAAGGTTCGGCTGAGTGAAGATGTACTGAAGACTCTGATGGTCTGAATGAAGTTCGAACCGATGTCCTAAGAGAAAATGTTGCCATCTGACTAAAGCATGCACCACTGCTGCGAGCTCAAGGTCATGGGTAGGGTAGTTGAGCTCGTGAGTCTTTAGTTTCCTAGACTCATAGGCTATAGCTCGCCCACCTTGCATAAGGATTGCTCCTAAACCATCTAAAGAAGCGTCTGTGCAAACCATAAAGTTTGCTGAAGGCTCTGGTACAGCTAGAATGGGTGCACTGGTAAGTGCTCTCTTGAGCTCCCGAAAAGCCCTATCACACTTCTCAGTCCACTCAAACTTCTTTCCCTTTCGCTGAAGAGAAGTAATGGGACGTGCTACCGGAGAGAAACCATTAACAAACCGTCTATAGTAACCGGCTAAACCCATGAAACTCCTAACCTCGGTCACAGTGGTAGGTGCTAGCCAATCCATAATGGCATCAATCTTTGATGGGTCTACTGAGATCCCATCTCCTGAAATAACATGGCCAAGATACTTGACCTCCGCTCTGAAGAAAGCACACTTTGACAAGATACCATACAACTGATTGTCTCTAAGACACTGCAAAACTTGCCTCAAGTGTTCCTCGTGCTCTTTCTCATCCTTGGAATATATCAAGATGTCATTGAGAAACACAACTACAAACTTGTCAAGGAAGGTATGGAATACTCCGTTCATAAGACTCATGAACACAGTTGGAGCATTCATAAGACCGAATGGAACCACAGTGAACTCATAGTGGCCATATCTAGTGCGGAATGCGGTCTTGTGAATATCACTATCCACGATCCTCAACTGATGGTAACCCGATTTGAGGTCTATCTTAGAGAAGACTCGGGCACCTTGCAACTGATCAAACAAGTCATCGATCCTAGGAAGTGGATACCGATTCTTGATGCTAACTTTGTTCAGCTATCGGTAATCCATGCACAATCTAAGCGATCCATCTTTCTTCTTTACGAAGATAACTGGTGCACCCCAAGGAGAAACACTAGGACAAATGTGTTCTTTCGCTAACAGTTCCTCAAGCTGTGTCTTGAGCTCATTAAGCTCATTAGTGGTCATCCTATAAGGTGCTCTAGAAACTGGCTCAGCTCCTGGTACGAGATCAATGTGAAAGTCTACTGCCCTACGAGGAGGCATACCAAGTGCTCTGACGGAAACACATCTGCAAACTCTTGAAGAATGGGGAAGTCATCAAGAGAAGTTTCCTTCTCTGTTTCTTCTTCCCTATCACTGATGGTGATGGCATACAACTGGGATCCCTTCTGCATGCATCGCTTAAGCTGCATGACGGAAATCACATGGAGGGATACAAGCCTATGAACCCCAGTAATAACTGTATTCATACCATCATCATCCAAACATTCGATCCTCTTCTTACGACAATCTAGCTTGGCTCTGTGGGCACTAAGCCAATCCATGCCAAGAACTAGGCCGTAAGATCCAAGGGGAGTGACTCTGAGATCAGCTATGGTGGTCATGCCACCAATCTGGATCGGACAATCCTTAACCATCGAGGTCACGGAAACTCTAGCTCCTGAAGCTAACTCTACTTCCCATCTAACCTCTTGTCTAGCTGCCACTAGCCCGCAATGCTCCACAACTGATGGAAAAACAAAGGAGTTAGTGGCTCCAGTATCAAATAGAATAGTAACATCACTACCTCTGATCTTACCTGAGGCCTCAATAATGGTAGCCTGGTGCTCCACCTGACGGTTGTCCACCGCTGCGAAAACCATGTGGGACTTCCCCTGTCCCCAACTGTCGGTTCTGAAACCGCTGCACGTTGACTACCACCCTGTGGGCACTCTCTAGCTAAGTGCCCCATGGCACCACAAGTGTAACATGACCCCCGTGACTGAACTTGAACACCAGGAGGCCTGGAATACTGAGATCCTGCGGTCCTAGATGAACCACTATAGCCACCCCTAGAGGACTTCTGAGTCCGTGCTGGAGGGGTGTATGGTGCCTGAGGTCTCTGGTCCTTCTTAGGATCTTGTGACTGCCACTGTTTGGGCTTAGAGCCCTGCTGAACCTGTGGTGGCCTCTGTCGCTGGTTCTGCTGAGACAGCTGTGGCTGTTGCTGCTACTGCTGTGGGGCCCTAAATGTCCCTGTAGAGTTCCTTTGATTCCCCTTCCACGGGGTTTTCTGATATCTGGAGGCCTGGGATGAGGTGTTGTGGTTTTGCGACCTATCCCTATTATCCTGTGGGCCCCTGACTATTTCTTCGGCTACTAAAGCCTTGTCCACCATGAACCTTAAGTTCCCTGAAGGTAACATACGTACCCTATCTGAAATTGCGGGATTTAATCTCTTGATGAACCTGTTCACCTGGAGCTTCTCGTCTCCCATGTATTCAACATAGGGTAGGAGGTTGAGAAACTTGCCCTCATACTGGGCTACTGTAAGACCCCGTTGCCGGAGGTCATGAAACTCATCGATACGGTGTTGTCTGAACTGCTCTGAAATATACCGCTCCCTGAAAAGCTCATGGAAAGCTCCCCAAGTGAGGGTATTGATGTCTATGAGTCCCTTAGTCTCCTTATGCCTCCACCAAGTGGATGCCCCGTCTCTAAGCAAAAGAATTGCGAACCGTGCCTTAAGGTTAGTGCCATAATTCTGCAACCCAAAGCACCTTTCCAGGCTTAAAAGCCAAGCCTCCACTCCTGCCCCATCTGCTTCTCCTGTGAAGGGAGGCGGTTTAAGCCTCATAAACTCTGTGATCTGATTCCCGATATCAGGGGGTGCTCTATCGAGTCTCTGTGCACCTCCCCTAGGAATACCCCCTGGCATTGCAATGGACTCCTCTTCTTGTTCTGCCTAATTCCCTCCTGCTCTAGGAGGTGGGCTCCTACTTCTCTCTCTCTCCTGGTTAACTGGTGGCATGCGGTCTAAAATAAGCCCGACCGAATTCTGAAAAGCTAGCAATAGAGTTGCATTAGGATCGGGAGGTGGTTTAGGAGGTGGACACTGATACCTCCTGCGATCCTCTACTTCGGGTCATACCTCTACGCATGCCGTGGGGATACGTATCCGACCACGCCCTTGCTGACGGGCCTGACGAGTGACAGGTGGCATCCTACACATGCAAGATAGATTTAGTAACAACGTAGTGGGTTAGGTTCCCAATGTTGCTAAACATGGCTCTAATACCAAAATTTCATGCCCAAAAGTTGGGCAAAAACACAACAAAATTTTTTAAAACGCACTGAAAAGGAGGGGTTATGCTACCTCAAAGGTTACATAAGTGCACGCAAAACGGTGCAAGGGAGAAACAAAAACCAGAAGGGTCGAACTAAGTAGGATAGCTCTAAGTACTATCCTACAGGGATCCCTAAACTGGATACTTTGATTGGCACACAAATCGAGGTAGTTGACCAAAAGTCAACCAGAGTTGACCAAAAGTCAACCAGAGTTGACCAAAAGTCAATTGTACTCTGAAATATATGAAAGAAAGATACTAGGGCTTGCTAAGCCCTTAGGAAGGCTAAGGTGCGCAAATCAAGATAATTGACCAGAAAGTCAACCCTAGTTGACTAAAAAGTCAACCGTCTCTGAAAAGCACGAAACTGGAATCCTAGGGCCTAGGGACTCCAGGAAACATTTGGTTCGAAAATCGAGTCAAATGACCAAGGTTTGACCACGGTTGACCAAAAGTTAACCATGCACAAAATCGGTCAAAGGGGGACGATAATTACGTCGAACGCTTGTTAACTTAAAGGAATAATTAAATTGAATATATAACGACTTAAAACCCACGTAAATTAATCAAACGTAATATTCCCTAACATAAAATTTAATAGTCCATAAATAAAAGGAACTAACTTATCTAATTTAAAGAAATAAATTTATACCCTTATAACATTATAACTTCAATTTAAATAATCTTAATTTTTAATCCCCTTCATTTATAAATTAATATTCTATGCATCCTTAAATTCCTTACTGAAGAAATTCGATAAGAACAATATCGAAATATTATTAAAATCAACTACCTTTGATATAAAGAAGAAAAATATATATATATTAATTGAAAATCTAAATTTTTTATCAATTAAACAAATTAAATCTCCTAGGTAAAATAAAATATAATCTAATATCGTCTAAATCTTATCCACATATCTAGCTAAAACTAAATCAATTATAACAAATTAAAAGAAACTAGTTTAGTTATAATAATCTTAGCTCCACAAATTTTATTTAAACTTTCATAAAAACAATCTAATCTCAAGTGTATGTTAAATCATCATGACTAGCACCCAACTATTGCATGCATAAATTAAAGATTCAATTCTAACAAAAAAAAAAACAAAAAAAACATCTTCTAAACTTATAACACAATATAATAAGCCTTACTATAAAACTTAAACCTAGCCAATTCTTTGAAGAAATGCGAAATCCTACAATGTACAGGGAACCGACAGCAAATGCGGCGGCCAAGTCTGCTCAAGCGGCGGTGGAACGGCGGAGAGGAAGGCACCGCTTTGCGTCCGAGGATCACCGCCCAGCGCCAAGGAGGGGCCGCTGTTGGCGGAGGCAGGGGAGTGGGAGCCGGAAAGCGGCGGCGGCTGGGGAGAGGTCGGCCCTCCCCACCCCACTCTAACGCAGAGGGGGCCGCGAGGTAGGGTCTCGGCCCTCCTCGCCGTGCCCTTCAAACCGCACAAATAAGGCCGCGGGTTGGGAAGGGCTTCGGCCCTCCCACCCGAAATAAAATTATAAATTTTTTTTTTTTTTTTTTAGATATGCATTTTTTGTTTTAAAACGTTTTCCCAGCATATTTAACCGTAAGGAGGATTAATTTTTTTTATTTAAACCCATAATTTATATATGTAGAATTGATACATAGGCAAAAAAAAAAAAAAATATATATATTTACTGGTGAAGAGTGACTGTATACTCCCAAAGAGGGAATACTAGGGAATATTTTTTTTGAAAGTTTAATAAACCTTAGAAATCTATATTTAAAACTCTTTAACTTGATGGAAGGAAAATTTAATATAAGCATTTTTAAATTTTCATCTTTTTCTAGAAAAATTTCTATAAAAAAAAAAGAAAGGTATTTTATTTTCTCAAGAACTTCATTTTATTGATTTTTTTTTTAATAACATTGAAATTTCTCTAAGAGCAAGGGCTATATTAAGAACATGCTAACACTTAATTTCTTTAATCTTTAAATTTAATCACCATAAGGAGTAAGCTAATCACATACAAAACTAATCCCATTACACTTGAAAACTAACAAATTTTTTATTGCTCATATTTTAAGGATATTAATAAACCTAGGAGTTGAAGTGTATTGCTACTTCCATAATTTCTACTACATGAATCATGCACTAATAATTTAAAAAAAAAAAACTATTTCCAAATAACATAATAACATAAGATTTCATATTCAATTGAAAGTTCATTTTACAACATGGGTAGATAGTCCGCCAAATAACCTAAAATTTCACATTTCATAATGGTTTTATACAAACTTGAAACAATGATAATCCTTCAAACAAAGGAGGTTACAAAATGATGAATTTTCCAGCCATACCCATCTTCCACATAAGGGTGTTATGCATCTTTGCCATCCTTCCATGAACCTGAATAAAAATGTTGAGGTTGACCATGGAGGCTCACCTCCCAACCTAGGCCTTTATAAGGCCACCCCCGAGCTTGGGGATCCAAACTGGAACGGGATATAACCAAGCATACAGAACAAGCAGATAAGCAAACAAACAACTCATACTTAAGAAAACTTCCCAACACAAGGATGAACAAAAGGATAGATCTCCAAGGGACCTTAAAACAAGGTAGTGGTAGACTTCACTGTAGGAGAAAGCCAAGTATCACAATGAAAACACAAACCTCACATGGACTTGATAAGGACCATCTTCACAAGATGCAGTCCTGAAATAACTTCCTTATACCTCCTAGGTGCCCTCAGGCCCTTCTTGGCATCATGGGTATCATGTTACCCCATGTTTTTCCCTCTACAGATGGGAGACTCTACACTAACAGGAATCATTTCCATCTACCCCTTCAAGGTTACTCTGCCCTCCCAAGGGTGAGTGTGCCTTGAAGACCCATTCGAAATCCAAACACAAAATAAAGACATTACGAAACAAAACATAAAATTTCAATTTTGAAAATAAAGCTTCAAAATACAAAGGACTCCATTAATGGAGTTTTGAGCTTAAGAACACCTATGAACAAAAAAATAATTTACTCTAAAGGGATCCAACCTTATTCCAAAGATAAGGTGAGGAGAGAAATGGTGTTGAGCTATCCTTCCTAAGCTCCTTCTCCAAAAGCTCTTTCAAACTGAATTCTGTCTCTAAGGGTAGAGAGTGGGTGAACACTCAACTCATCCTAAATCCTTCTCTAAATAGGCAAACCTCCAACAAGAACAAGGCTTAACCCAAAGGTGAGGTAACTCTAACCAACCCTTAACTATCCACTTGCCTAAACTCTCCACGGGTGGAGTCAAATGAAACTTGGGTAGAAGAGAGTGAGGTTAACCAAGGTTACACTCCTCTTCAAATTCGCTCTCAAGTCTGAAAATGACACTTTAAGGGAGCAATAAATGAGTTTAGTGGCTCATTAATGATAGAAAATGACCCCTAAACCATAGGGTACCAAGTTGGGTAACTAAAACTGACCCTGGTTACCCCCTGGGAGCCCAAAAGACCTTCTAAAACTAACCCTGAAGTTAACCTACGGATTTCTAAGTCAAGAAGACTTTCTAGAAACTTCTAACCCTGGGGTAAGCTTGGGTACTACTCCTAGATAACCTTAGTTAACCCTATAACTAACCCTGGTTCCCTTTACTAGCCATGTCAACATTAAATTACAACAATTGCCAAATTTGGCACATTAAAATAAAACAAATGACATGACTAAATCACATGAACATTTACTAATCTAATTACACACATGCAAACCACGTTTACGAAATAACCACATAAACAACAAGGTCCATGTCTCTTTATATAGACAGGACCTTGGAAAACACAGACATTTACATAGGTTCCAGTACTGGGTTCTCGATTTAGATCCATGGTCAGCCTTTCTTGCACATTCAATGCACACATCAGTAGATCCAAAACAACATGATATGAAATATAACACGACATCAATAATATATATGCATATAAACCACATTTGCATTAGAATTGAAATAACGTAGCGTCGGTTTCCTAAACCAAATTCATCATATTACATTCCTACATTTAAATCCATATAAGGCATCAACATAAGCTGAAACTGAATCAGAACATAAAGCATCTCAAAAGTACCCTGATTACAAAATCAGGTGCTGAATATATAACATAGGATTCCATCGATCCCAAAATACGTAAAAGTCTCTAATAGTCAAAGTATGTGAAAGCATAAACTACAGAAAGCATGAGTATCAAAATAGTAAAACTATGACAGTCGAATGTAGGTCTCACAATATTCACAACTAAGGACAGAAAAATTAGAGATATACAACCAAGCGGATACTACACAAATATCTTCAATGAGTTAATATATTTTAGGGACCAAGAATACTGTTCTAGATGTTCTCAGATCTGTATATCTTAGTTATTCATTTGGAACCATGATATAATGTTGTTTTAAAAAATAGAGGTAGAGCACATGCTTCAGATAAATTACAAAAAGTGTAATGACCCTAACTGGCCATCTCTCGGATTTTCTCAGATAAATCATATGCAGATTTATAGAAATAGATACATGCAAATAAACATTCGATGCAACAATAATAACCAGCGAATATATTCTAGTAACCAGCAAATATATTCCAATAACTTCTCAGAGAAATGGTATCGTATTATACAAAAGTAATACAATAACCATGAATTACAAACATACCAATCTGCAATATAGAAATAACAGTAAGACTGAATGATAAAGAACCTGTGAATGCAATGGCGAACTCTGCAGTGAATCCGCATCGGAGATGAACTGGGGCTACTTCCAATCCTCCTCTGAGCCAAAAGGGTTTCCGTCCTGAAGGCTGAATTCGAAAGCTGAAGCTTACTGATATCTCCAAGAGATAAATATCATATCAAAAACTAAGCATATCTCCAACGAGCCTTCAATCCTTCTTTTAAAGCAATGGCTGTGACTCTTCAGTTTCCCCTCTCTGTCTTTTCATAGTCTCACTTAAAGTCACTTTTAAATAAATATAACCGTTAGTTATAAAGTGACAATAAAATAAAGTGAGGAATCTTCTGGCATTAAAATGGAGGATGAAACAAACTCGGATGGAGACGTGTGATAGCTTGCCGGAAAGCTCTCGGCGAGACGCTCCGAGTCCACTACTGAAATGCCAGGAACACTGAGTTCTTCCTACTTACTATAAATAGTAAGCACCCTGGAAACCCTGTGGAAACTGATCCGATTGGCCTGAAACTGAAAACACCTAGGCCAAACACCCCTCTGATCCTCTGCCAAATCTCGGTTAGCCCACCGGACCATGATGAAAGGCTAACTATAAGGCACGAAATAATGTGCCCCGAAAAGGGGACATTACAAATCATCCCTTCCCTGAGATTGCTTGCCCTCAAGCAATCAGTATTTGCATGCTGTGGGCATAATACCTAGATCCCATATCAACCTCAAGGAGACTACCCCACTCGATTGCTGTGCTACCCTGACAAAATTGCGACCAGTGAGGTGAAGCCACTTAATAGTCACCCAAAACAGCAATACATCAGTCATACAAATACCAGGATCCCAAACCACCCCAAGTGCCTGGTTAGTCGAATCAACCTGCTCTGTGCTGCCATCATTTGTGAGAAAATCCTCAATCCAACTGAGAACCTCACTTCAACTGAAATCACAAGCACCACTAAGGTCATATGAAGGGGGAATCCTAACCTCATACCAATCAGCTCCATGAATCATTACCAACCGCGAGAATGTTCCTCCTGGATCCCACAAACAAAAGGGCCATCCGTCCTCCCAGCTGACTAAAATATCCTGTCGATCCATGCCCATACTGAGTGACTTATCCAAAATGTCCAACTGCCATAACACTATCCCTCTGATCTGTTGCCTGAACTGGAAACTGTACTGAAGAGGCAAGATACACAGACTGTCGGACAAGGCTTCCATCTGCAAGTGAGGAAGCATACCAAACCAATCACTCACCCCACACCTCTGCAATAATCAGGAAAGAAAGTTCTCTGTAGGTGGGCTGAATGAAAAACCAAATGCATCCCATATAATGTGGCCAACATGCGATGGACTAGTTAGCTCTACTGGAATTACTGAATCAGCATAAGGATTCCATAACTGTCTCTCAATACCATAAGTACTGGATGAATCGGTATGATAGTGTAGAGGAGTTGCGATTGTGTGGAAAGAGGAATGATCCAAGGGATGCTCGCCAAAACGAGACATCTCACCATCAACGAGAGGTAGTGCACGGAAAGGCACATCACCCATCATGCCACAAGACATTACTACCCATCTTGGACTGCTGGTGTAAAGCCCACACTGCACAACAACTGAGCTCATCCCGCTACTTCAACCTGGTGACCAAGATTCACCTCTAATAGCTGACCCTGGGTCCCAAATTCTGTAATTGACCTCATCCTCGTCATGGGGATAGGAAATACCTTCCTCATCTAGCTTGAAGAAAGGATTATCAAATATCAAATCAACATCCATCTCAAACAAGAAATTGTCGATCGTCTGAAAGTTATCCAACTTATAAAGAAACTCTGAATGATCCAAAGATATTTTGGGACAACTATCCAAGTCATAGGTCTGCTGTATGCTATCGAGTTCCTGAATCACCTCCTGAAAGAATTCGGACCTTTCCCTGTCGTCCTGTTCCCTGTACTGACTAGTGGCAACAATCTGATTTCTTGCTTCTTGAAGAGCAAGACGTGTGTGTTTCAATGTTTCTTGAGCAATATTAAGCTCTCTGTTGATCTTATTAACCTCGTCACCTTTTTCCCTCAACTGCTCAGCATAATTTTCAGCAACCTGTAACAAGTAGTCACGATTTGAAAGTAAACATAGATATCCTGATTTTGACAACTCAAATGCTGTTTTGACCCCCTGTAAATCTGCAACATAAGACCCAATCCTTATACCGCCTTGTCTTGTCTCTCTCTGAGCTTTCCAGTAAAGATCGTCAATGATCTGGTGGGTGCTATCATGGTGAACAAGAGCTGCAGTAATAGCATCGTTATTGACCTTCAGCTGACGCTGCAAGGCATGCTTCTCATCGTTGTCATTTTTAAATGCATTCTCTGATTGATCATCCAAATCATCATTATGCATACGTGATGCGCTGCTATAGAAATCACATGATTCCTCATATTCTGTACCCTACATATTTGCCACCTCTTCTTTAGTCTCTCCTTCATGCATTGATCCAATATTTGTTTTGCAATCTCCTTCTTTAATGTCAACCTCATAAGGCTTTTCTTCAGTAACTGACTTAGTTTTTTGTTCACTTATAGGTTGAGTAATGATAGCTGGAAACTCTTCATATAATTTTCTGTACTTCTCTTGTGCAAGTAGATCCCCAGCCAAATCCTGCCACTGCTTCCTGGCAATTAAAGTCTTGTGTTGTAACCTTGGATGAAAGTCCATGAACTAGAGAAGGTTAAATCTCTCTGAACCTGTGGAGGAAGCATGTTATATTCCTCATACATGCCGAGTATTTTTGTCCTTTCATTAGGCTGTGAAATCCGTGCTAACTGTTGCTGTACCCTAGCAAGATCCTTCAAGATTTTTTCCCAACTCTGCGTCTTCCCCATAGCTAGAAAACTACTAGACTCTGCCAGTGAATGTCCAACCTTACACTGCTCAAAATCTTCAGAATAACTTGTAGCTGCCAAGGACAAGGTTCCACGCCCAGAGTTTATATCTCACAGTTGGCTTGTTATAAAGTTTCGGAATTAGGATAATCAATTGGAAGAATGCTACACAACTGTCGTTCTTTTTGTTGTAATGATCCTGTCCTGACTGTATCCAATTTGACTGGCAAATTTTCTGTAATGATCTCTACTGATTTCTCCTGAATAGTTGCCTGAGAATTTTATCATTTTAACTGCTGAGACTGATTTTTGCTTAAAGCATAACAAGTGTGTATGTTCTCCTTGTGTTCAATATTCTCAATGGAAGAATGTGATGAGGGAGCACCAATTGTTATATGCTTCTAATTACCGCTGTTATAATTTGACGTAGGAGTTGTCTATATAACCGGAGCTATTTTAAATAGAACATCTATCAACATATATATATTCCCAAATCTGTTTGTACTCATTTGACATGTAGGAGTTTCGGTTTACCACGTAGAAGATACATTCAACATACATACAATTGTTCCATTCACCGAATACAACCAAACTTAACACCAAAAATTCACGAAAAAAGAGTGGGGACTTCACTTACAAGTTCTGCCAGCATTGATGTTTTGGGCACAAGCTGTCATGCACAGTGGAGTATGCTAGCAGTGTGCATCTGGTCTCAGTCACTAAGCTCAGCCACGCTGGTGTTTGGGGAGGAGTGATTACTTTCCTCCCAACTTCTGAACCAATCCACGAAGGTATTCCCAATCCTGTGCCAACTGAAATGCTCTCTGCGGTAGACTATATCTCGCCTGCTAGTGCACCCGCATGGTTGATGCACACCGATATTTTCTTCACGAAGAACAACAAAGATGCAGCCCAGATATATGTTTGCTTCTTTACGGAAACAGGAGGATAAAATTGCCCAAATTGTGGAACACAAAACATCCAGCTCCTTCGTTTACTGGCTGGTGATCTTCCAGTAATTACCTTTCATCACCCCGAACATTGCTATTCCCTAGTACACTATTGTTTTCTGAATACGATGCCTGCAACAATATCATTTCCCACGAAAATGTTGTTATTTTTCCAGCCCGATAGGACAATGTGTATGCCGTTTTTCTCTACTGTGCTCGATTCTGCCTTACAATAAACTCCAACCTGAAAGTCGGCTTCCAACTGCAGTGTCGTTTTTAGGCATAGACTTGCTTATTGATGACACCGTAGCCTCCAAATGACACAGCAAACGGTATGTGGCTGGCTGTGATGGGCCCGACTCTGCCTGGAGGCGTTTCTTCCCCAGACGACTGCGAGAATGATTTCTTTCTTCACAAAAATATAAATGAATTCCCGTAACTTGGCTGCCAATAGAATTGCTACTTCACAAGAATGTTCCGCCCACAACTATAGTCGGGTTGAAATATTTTTATTAGTCTCCACAATATTCTGCCTCCAGCACTCTCGAAATGCTATCTTTGAATAATCATCGCCGAATAAAAGACATTCCCATTCAATTATAAACTTTTGATTTCACAAATTTTTCCCAATCTTTTAATAGCATTTGACCAATAATTAAGCCCCTGGGCGATTAATATTGAAGCATCCGAATAAATATATAAACCCGATCATAGATACGCCCAGCCATAGAGGTCGCATATAAGAGTGGGAATTAATATTTTATTTTTCCCAAGTTCCAATAACGTTACATTTGCAAATCATTTTAACATCTCCACCACAATTATCATTTGCACAACATTTAAAATATTAGACCAATTAAATAGTTGGTGCCAATATATTTGCCTTTCCTCCATAAATCATAAAATTAATCTGTCGACTATAGCCAAATGCACCAATATTTTGAGCGGTCCCACCTTAGTAAACGCTAGGAATTTTTTTTTTTTTTTGGGAATACTCCATATTTTAATTTTCACGGGAGTAATAAAATAATTCATAGACCCTCCAATTTAAATCGAAACCTTAGAAATATAGGGACCCAATCATATCTCACCTGTTTATTGAAAGATTAAATCGCCTTCAAATAAACTCCAACTTATCAAATAAATATCAGGCCCTCCCAAGATACATTCACCGCAAATAATTTTCAAGCCACGATAAAGTCAATGGTCACCAATTTCAATAGTTCTGCCACTATTCGAAATTATAATAACTGGAAGTACCTGCCTTCTTGCTTGCTAGATTCAATATTTGAATAAATAATACTGAATTCTTTTACTCATAAAACCCTTCTGTAAATCTGTTTCTGATAAAACTTCACAGGCTGGCAGGAAAACTAGCTCTGATACCACTGTAATGACCCTAACTGGCCATCTCTCGGATTTTCTCAAATAAATCATATGCAGATTTATAGAAATAGATACATGCAAATAAACATTCGATCCAACAATAATAACCAGCGAATATACTCTAGTAACCAGCAAATATATTCCAATAACTTCTCAGAGAAATGGTATCATATTATACAACAGCTATACAATAACCATGAATTACAAACATACCAATCTGCAATACAGAAATAACAGTAAGACTGAATGATAAAGATCCTGTGAATGCAATGGCGAACTCTGCAGTGAATCCGCACCGGAGATGAACTGGGGCTACGTCCAATCCTCCTCTAAGCCAAAAGGGTTGCCGTCCTGAAGGCTGAATTCGAAAGCTAAAGCTTCCTAATATCTCCAAGAGATAAATATCATATCAAAAACTAAGCATATCTCCAATGAGCCTTCAATCCTTCTTTTAAAGCAATGGCTGTGACTCTTCAGTTTCCCCTCTCTGTCTTTTCATAGTCTCACTTAAAGTCACTTTTAAATAAATAAAACCGTTAGTTATAAAGTGACATAATAAAATAAAGTAAAGAATCTTTTGACATTAAAATGAAGGACCAAACGAACTTGGATGGAGACGTGTGATAGCTTGCCGGAAAGCTCTCGGCGAGACGCTCCGAGTCCACTACTGAAATGCTAGGAACACTGAGTTCTTCCTACTTACTATAATAGTAAGCACCCTGGAAACCCTGTGGAAACTGATCCGATTGGCCTGAAATTGAAAACACCTAGGCCAAACACCCCTCTGATCCTCTGCCAAACCTCGGTTAGCCCACCGAACCATGATGAAAGGCTAACTATAAGGCACGAAATAATGTGCCCCGAAAAGGGGACATAACAAAAAGCTCAAATACTGCTTAATAGAACAGAATGCTGACCTTGGTCTTTCTCAGCATATTATATTGAAGCCTTCAAATTCAAGAAACGTCTGACAGGGACAACCTTAATGCCCAACATTGAAATTCATCGACGTTGAAGAATGATTCAACACTTTCACAATATATCATAGTTGCATGGAGACACGTTCTCGGCCCCTTGCGACGTGTACCGGAGACTAGGATGCATCTCTTGTACCAGAGACTTCCGTGGAGATTGTGTTAGTTAAGTGGTGAAAGATCTAATGGTTTTCGACGCCATTTCAAGGTTTAAGAATTTAAGAGCAACTGTAACAGGGGAAATGAGTGGGGATTTCAGTGTTAGTAGGGGATTTTGGTGTTATAGTCTCCAAGTATCATTAAATTATAGTTACAGTCCACTATATTTTCAGATTTCCTATAAATTATTAAATTATATTGAAAAAAAATTGCGGTGTCTCCAAGTACCCGTCTCCTATTTTGAAAAAATAGCTATACCAATATTGGTACTAGTCTCTGGAGTCTATAAATACCCCCGTCTCTGTGCAACCTTGCTGAATATATGCAATAGTGGTCTTCAATAATTGAGCTAACTTTAGATTCTAATACCCACAATATGCTCCCGTGGTCAAATCTATTTCCCAAACCTAACCATTATTGAGGAATGGACAGCCACAAACCTCTCAAGAGTATTACACCTCACTGCAATGCTCAAGTTCCTCTCTTGCTATCAACATACATCTAAAACTTCTGTTAAACATCAACCAATGCGCACAAACATGGAGGGTCGGCTCTTTAGTGCCCACCGCCAACAATATATATATTCTGAATTATATTTATATCGTTTACCTCCTCTCACAATGGTAAATATTGAATGGGCTATGGCTGCTAATGCTTCGGACAAAGATTAAACTCATAGTTTATTGCATGCTGCTACACAGTGAAGTCTTTTCAATATGAAATATTGGTTCAAACATAGTCACGATATACCTACACGATGACTCAATATACCCACACGATGACTCATTATTTCTCTACGCCAAGAGGAGAAGTCTCACAAGATAGTTCGGTTTCATTCGGCTATAACATAGTAATCACGAACTTAGTAAAGATCACACAAAACTTTCTATGATATCTCCTAGTTTTTTTTACACCTAGTTTTCAGTAGAATGGGACGATTTCCACCATAAAACTTCAACCATGATTTCCACGCAATGACTTTAAGGTGGACGACTCACATTATGGTTTTAGCATAATATGACTGTGTCACTGTGAACCACGAACCCAAAAGAGAACACCGCAGAAAACTCCAACGCTTTCCCTTAGTTATGTTTGCACCTCAGTTACGGTAGAGCTCACAACTTGGAAGAAGGAACACAATTCGATAGTGATGAAATTAACACCCTAGAGAATGATTAGAATCTTGAAACAATAACTCTATTTCCTTGAAATTTCATGACAATAAGATTACTTATATTCAATGAAAAACATCAATGAAAATTATAATAGTCAGCCTTATTGACAACTCCCACAATAATATATTGAAATATTAAAGTTACACCGAGGATCTCTTCCAATCCTGAAATAATGTTCCCTTGAATAGTTTGCGTTCTTCAGAAGATGAAGCCAAAACTACACATTGCAATATTCCTATTCAATAATCAGATTTCAGTCTCCCCCTAACTGAAACTCCCAATCACTTTTTACCTGACCTCCAATCTAACTGCCATGAGGTTCTTTAAATTCTTAAATTTTCATTTCCTCAAACTGGTACAAGAAAAAAAAGATTATTTCATCCCTTTTTAAAACTTTATATATGTGCAAGTGAAATGTTTGAATATTAATTAAATACTAATGTGGGACATGACTTAGCATTTAATTAAAAATTAATATTAGTCGAAACCTTCTGTGATGTCCCCTTCTCTTTAGTGCTCAGATTTAATAGGGTTTGGCCTATCTTTGGACCCTCATAGGCCAAGGTGTTGAGGAGAGGGTTGCTTGGGTAGTTGCTTTTGGCTTCACATTTGATTTTTTATATGGCTTTGGGTAAAATAATGTACTTTTACGTATGATATTTATTTGCACTTTATTTTATATTGATAGTTTTATATTATTTAAAAGTGCAATTAAATATTATTTTAAAAGGGGGAATCTTCTAGAAAGTGCAATTAAATATTATTTTATTTCTTCTAAAATAATATTGATCTTCATTCTTCCTTCCTTTTCTGAACTTTATCTTTCAAGATCTGTCTGCGTTGAGAACACGATCTGTCTAAGTTGAGTGCACGTTCTGTTTGAGAACACGTTCTCAGTCTGAGTCTGAGGTGAACACGATCTGAGGAGTTCATGTTTTGAGTCTGAGTCTGAGGTGTACACGTTCTGAGGTGTTCACATTATGACGAGAACATGAATTGTGGCATGATCTGTTTGCGTTGAGAATAGAGAACACTGCTGTTGCGTAGACTCTCTTGCACAAACTCTCTTATGTCGTCTTTGATTAAGCAGACAATTACTATTGCAAAGACTGTTAACCAGGCCTCAGACACTTCAAACTTTTCAAAGGAAACCTAATGATTTGACCAACAATCAACGTAGGCTTTGGGTGGTAGTTAGTCTTCAGTCTTTTGAGTGATTACTACAGATAGGCATGGACACATCGGAGGTTAATCACCCATCTCTCACTCCTATGCAGACTTATCAAAGGAAACCTAATGATTTAACACTGGCAGACTTGTTAGATTGGGTTTGTAAGTTGGAGGCTGAGAATAAACTTCTGAAGATCTCAGTCCTCGACATATCCAACAGACTCACGTCTGTTGCAACAAACAACAAGGAGATCTGTCGTCTTCTTATAGAACAGGGGGCTGCTAACCCAATCATTATTGAATTGCAGGCCAATCGGACTGAACTTAACAACACACAAGACTCTTAAGTTTGAGACTGAGAGGCAGTTGAAATTGTGGGCATTCGTTTGCAGCAGTGGTGATACTCCTCTCGCTAGCGTGGAAGCATTGGTTCACTCTAAATTTGCAGACGAATGAGTTAGAAGAGAAAGAGAACTTAACCTGAAGGTCCGTGGTCTCCTGCCCATCACTATCGATCCTTTAGATGCTGCTTACACATTTCTTTGTGATCATCTTGATCTTCCAGATATTTCTCTTGAGAGGGCCTAGGTTGGTTATGACTCTACCCTGTTTCTGCGATTCCTCAATTCCTCGGATAGATTACGTGTTCTTAGAGAATGTAGGAGACTCTTCCCTTTGCCTTCAAAGATTTTCCTTGATGAGGATCTTACTAAATCCCAGACCACAGAACTTAAACAGGCTAGAGCCCTTGTAGCTGGTGCACGACATGACGACAAGTGGGTCGTGATCAAGAATTTTAAGGTAGTTATTAGGGACAACTTTCCTCCTGGTTGAGAGAATAGACCTGCAACGATTGCTGCTAAATGATGCCCCAGGGGCCGGGATGGTGAGGTTCAGGAGATACTGACAATACAGGTTCATTGTTGGAATTGCAATGGTTCAGTTTGGTCCTCGCTCAGTCTCCTTCAAGATGCTTTGGATTCCTCAGACTTGCTCTTCCTCATAGAGACAAACGAGAGCTTGGTATGTCCCCTTCCCACTATTGCAGGTTTTTAATGGATGTCAGCCTTCAAGAATGAGACCAGGAGCTTTGGTGGGGTCCGTAGGTCTGGTGTGGTAGCTTGCCTTGCGAGTGACTGTCTCCACGGTTTGGTTTTAATTATCTTGTCAGACACCTACGCTAGATTCACGTGGGTCTGGTTATGTTGCACTGTGCCCCGTGCCAGAGACATCTACTTCGGGGTTTGCTACTTTCCACTGGCATCCTCCCCCTACGCTATTCATAGTGGACTTGATGGGGACCCCTTCTCGGATTTATATGATAGCATCACCCAGTTCTCTACTTTGGGGAAGTACTCCTAGGGGACTTCAATGCCAGGACCCAGATTGTACAGTCCCCCCTCCATGATAGGGCGGAAGACTCTTTGTGTATTGAGGACCTGGATCTAGCTTCTATGGGGCTTCGCAGATCAGAGGATGCGAGTGGTCCCTTGACCAAGTATGGCAGACATCTTTTACAGCTTAGTGAGTCTCTGGGTTTGGTGGTCCTTAACGGGTTATCCTGTTTCCCTGGATCTCACTTCTTCACATGCAAGCCTCATGGTGGTGGTGCTAGCGTGGTGGATTATGCTCTTTCCATACATTCTTTTATCCCTTCCATTAGCCACTTCTTCATTACCTCCCTCTCCCTTGCTGACCATGCTCTGCTTCGCCTCTCCATCCCTTGCACCCCCTCCCTCCCTGCCCCCTGCCCCTTCCTCCCCGCACCGCTGTTCGCTTTGAGGAGGGTGATCCTAACATCTTCACCCACCATCTTAGACAACTTCTTCCCTTGGATCCCCTCTTCTCCACTTTAGGGTGCATTGCCACCAAGTTCTCCCATTTGTCCATGACCATTTGGGAGGCTTCCTTGTTTTCCTTCCCTCATTCCCTCCACCTAGATCCAAGAACACATGCCCTATGAACAAATTGTACAATGAAGACTGTAAGGCCTCTCACCGGACCTTGCGATTGGCTTTCATGCTCCACCACTCTTCTTCCACCTCTCTGAAGGCCTCCTACCGACATCTCCTCCGCCATAAGAAACACATTTTCATTTCCCAGCCCAGGCATATCCTTCGGGCCTCCCTCCACCCTCCACTGCTCCCCCAAGTCCTTTTGGTGTACCCTTTTCCCCCGTCACACCCACCTTCCCTCCGAGCTCGACCACAACTAACTGATCTCCCATACCTCTATGCTCTATGATATCTCGGGTCATCACCCCATCCAGGTCACCCCCCCGTCATTGTCACCTCTTCACATACACCACCAGAGAGGCTGTCAGAACCGTGAGTTCTAGTAGGGTGACAGATGAAGAGGGCTTCCAAACCGAATTCTTCAAACTCGGCTTCATGGTTCTTGGGTCCTACTTGGTTGATCTCTTCAACCATGTTGTTCGCACGGATTTCCCTCCCTCTTGGTCACATCACATTATCCATCTGATCCACAAGGCGGGCCCTGCCTCAGACCCCAATAATTACGGGACCATCATGGTGGGGTACACCTTCTCCAAGCTGTATACCAAAATTCTCCATATTCTTCTCTCAAGAGAGTTGGATCACCGTCACATCTGGGCCAAGGGGCAAGTCGGTTTTAGACCTGACTATCAGACTATGGATCATATACTGACTCTTCAAGGCATTATCGAGGAGGTGCGCCTTCGCTCCTCGAAGGTGTACTGTTACTTTGTGGACTTTCGCAAAGCCTTTGATTTGGTCCCTAAGACTGCCCTTTTTCAGAGGCTTCGAGGTATTGATATCTTAGAGACTTCTTGCAACTATCATGAGACTCTATGGGATGGTTTTGGGCTGTCTCAAGACCCCCTCGTGGTTCTTGGACTTCATCAGGAGCACTATTGGGGTTAAGCGGGGTTGCCCCCATTTGCCTACTCTCTTCGGTATCGACATTAGCGAGCTTGAGGTTTCTTCAGGATCATACTCTTTCGTGGGATGGTTGCCTTCTTCACCAGGTTCTGATTTGTATTTTACTCTTTGCAGATGATGTCCTTTTTGCCTCCTCCCCAGAGGGTTTCCATAGACAATTGGATGGTCTTGCGTCCTTTTGCAATTTACGACACTTGACTGTTAATTTTAGGAAGACCAAGGTAATGGTATTCAATTCTCTTAAGACTTCTCACCTCCATTACTTCTTTAGGCCTAGAGGTGGAGTTTTCTTCTGCATACACATATCTGGGGGTCAAGTTCTTCGGCCCTCGCTTTACTACGAGACCTACTCTTCAACCACAGATTATTAAGGGGTATGGCTCATTAGCCCTTCTTGAGCGTCAGTGTTTTAGGCACCATTTCCAGGACACTTTGTCCAAGTTGATACTTATGGATACACTTATTAGACCTATTGTTCTCTATGGTTCGGTGGTGTGGGGTCCTTCGTTGCTGGATTCTTATAGGGCTTATGCTGAGCGAGTTCAGGTTCTCCTCCTTCAGCGCATCATTCGGTGCAAGCAATCCATCCCGCACAGCATTATTCTTGCAGAGTTTGGGGCTCGTCCCTTCAGGCTTGAGGCCATCTTAAATTTGGTCTAGTACCTTCACCACCTTTGAGGCTTTGCTGATTCGAGTGATGGGCATCATGGATATCCCTACCTTGCGTAGTGTTCTTCAGAGTCTATTGCTACTTCTGGTCGGGCTCCGTGGTTGGTTTGCTAAGGCTTTGACCCTTCTTGAGTCCATTGGGATTTAGATAGATCACCTCCCTCCCTTCCAGTATTCTCTTGATGCCCCTCCCCATCTTCTTCCTCCCCGACAGGAGCTGAATAGGCACATCAAAGATGACACACACAAGCAGTTTATTCACACAATTTGGGTCAACTCCCATAGGGGCCTTCGCCCTAAGATGACCTTTTACGCGGAGAACTTTCTAGACTTGAAGGACGAACTCATTGTCCGCCTTCCTACTTATCCCACCACCGGTCACATTCCCTACGGATTCCTCTTGGTTCTTTCAGAGCAGGTTCACATCGGCTCCGGTGCGAGAGACTGACCACCATATTGACAGAGCACTCAAGGTTTGTTAGCTTTGCAACATTGGGGAGATGGAGTCACAGGAGCACTTCATATTTTTCTGTCCTATATACTACAAGATCAGAGGGAGGTTCTACTGCCTCTTCAAGGAGGCGAGGTCGCTCCCCACCATCTTCAAATTTACGGACCAGAGGTGTCTTGCACTTTATCTCCAGGGGGCCACTAGCCTCAAGAAACACACACTCCAGATCCAACATCCTGAGATGCCCCTACCTTGTCAGCTCATCACTTCCTTCTTTGTAGGGCTTCACACAACACATGACACCAAGCGTCAGCTTGGCTCCGTCCCTTGTTCCAAATCTATGAAGCCCAGGATAGGCTCCTGTCAGCAATGACCTTCCTCTTCCAGGATCATTCCGAAGCAGGCCAAGGTTCTAGCTGGTCCTATTGCTTATCCCTCTGTCTTGAGGTTCTTCACTATTGTTCAGAACCGTTAGCGGTGATCCGGAGGGGCTTTTCCTTTCCTTTCAGACCCCTCTAGCTGTTTTGGTTTTTGTTGCTTCTTTCTTTGGGCAATGTTTGGTGTCCCTTTTGTGGGCTGGATTTTCTTGTTGTTCTTGGCAATCCGTTTGACCCTTTGTGGTTTCTAGTTGGACAATAATAAATTTATCTTATCTTATCTTATCTAGTAGGAGGCCGACTTCTTGGAGGAAAAGAATAAATAGGGGGGGGAAGCCTCATTGAGGATCATCGAATGTTTGACATTTTATTTGCTTGATAGCTTGTGGAGCCAAGGGTTTCTGCAGTTCATCTTCAATCTTAGAGAATGATAATTCTCTTTGATTGGCATAACTGAGGTGGTGAAAGATCCTTTGAAGGGGTGCAATTGATAGCGAGGGATATTTCAGTTCTTCACATTGGAGCTTATTGAGTGTTCTGCAGCAATATTCATGGAGAATAATATGGAGAAATAATTCAGCTTTATGGTCTTTGGATGCACTTTTGTATCTGCATTTTGAGGAGATAAGCAATTTATTTAGAGGCATTTGGAGGTGATTCTAAGAGGATTAAGGGTGTTTCTGAGGTTTATACCAGGTCTGCCATGGAGGTCGATCAGACCTATTGATTCCTATATTTTGTTCATTGCTCATAGCTGGAGGGTTGGAATTTTATGGGTATTTGTTCATTCATTTTGTATTGCCGAGCAAATCATTTTATCACACATTTGGGATGGAGGACTGCTGTTATTATTATTATTAATTGCATCTGAACACCAAGGGCAGGAGGCAGCCACTAGCAAGGGGTTGATTTTGCATCTGGAAGGCTCAGAAAAATCAGATAAAAATAAGGCTTAATTGGGGTGACTTCCTCTTCCATTCGGCATCATCGAAACCAAGTTTTAAGCATTATTTGTTATTAGATGATTTTATTTCTGAGGTACTGGTGTTCAGAAAATTAGGGAGCAACCATTAGAGACCGGTTCATCTTGGTTCATGTATCAATGAATGTCATTGTCTATCTTAGAAAGTCTGAAATAATAATCAGAAAGTAATTGCAGCAGTAATATAATTCAGACTTCCATACTCCTGAAGCATGTATGACATCTATTTGATATAATGTCAACTCCAGTATAAAATGAAAATTTTGAGTTGTTTCTTTGATAGTTAGATTGTTATACCTTTCCTAAATGCCTTGCAATCAGTAGAGTGCTAAGTTTCAGATTGTATGTAACTTGTTTGACAATATTCCTTGAATCAAAATCTTCATTTTTGCACCTATATTACCAAGGGTTATTACAGCGGTATCAGAGCTATTTTCTGCCATCCTGTGATCAGTAAGCTGTCATATGAGTGAAAGAGATATCAGATATCATACTAGAGAACAAAGAAGACAGCAGTTCAAAATCCACAAGTGCCCGAAGAAGAGACATTTTTAGAGGCTCTAAGAGAAAGGGATATCAGCAAAGCAGTTGAAACCATGTTAGAAGGCCCTAGACTTTCCTCAGAGGAAAAGGAAGAGAGAATGGAAAAGAAGTTTGATGGAATGATTGACATGATGACACGGTTACTTTCAAGAATGGAGCAACAAGCAGCCCAAAATCATCATCAGTACTACAACACAGCTGAACATAGTGGAGTCAATGGAAACAATGTTAACCATGAAGCAGAAGGAACTATCCAATACGCGGCAATCACTAGAGGATCACCCTCAAGACCGCTTTTTCCTACCTTTACGCAAAGAGAAGAACAACCACAAGTTGTTGCAGCTGTACCTTTTAGAGATGAAGTAAGGCAGGCTTACCTGAAGTATAGTACCTTACCTCCTGATCTAAGAGAACAATGGACCTTTGATCAGTTCATGAATCAAAGGAATAGGAGAAATGGTGGAAGAAATGAACAACATGCTTCCGCAAGAACAAATTATCAACAAGCTCTTGGTAAGATTACATTGGTCCATTTTGATGGTAGTAATAAATGTACAGCTAGGGCATAGGTACAAAAGCTTGATAACTACCCTTCATTAAGACCAATGCCTGAAGAGGACGCCATCAAATTTGCTACACTACACTTGGAGGGAGCTGCTCATGAATGGTGGTACCATGGTTTGGTCACTCTTGGTCATAATCTCATTACTACTTATGATGAATTCACTAATAGATTGATAGAGAGATTTGATGTAAAGGATCCTAAAGTGGGTTTTCGAGAGTTGGCACAATTGAAGCAACATGGAAGTCTTGAAACATATGTTGCCAATTTCTAGAAGTTATCAGTTATGACTCCCAATATTAGTGAAAGAAGATTGGTGGTCCTGCTCACTGAAGGTCTGATGGAACCATTGAAAGGGTGGTTGAAAGCCTTTGATCCACCAACACTGCAGGTGGCAGTGAAAAAGGCTCGAAGCATGGAACTTGCAACACCCTCAAGCAAGATCTTATCAAAATGATCTTCTTCATACCGTGACAACAAGAATTTTTCCAAGAAAGAAGACAAGACAAACCAAAAGGGGAATTCAGCAGCCCTCTTTGATCGAGAGACACTTAATGATTTGAGAAATAACTTATGTTTCTATTGCAAAGGGCCATTTGATGCGAACCATGATTGTCCCGTGAGGTCTAAGGGGAAGGCTAGTCGAGCTATGTGGGCGTTTTATGAGGATTCAGAATATGATTAGAAAACAGATAATGATGATTCTGAGTTAGAGAAGTCAGAGCTTGAGGTAGAAGTGGAGACTGAAGTGAAGCTTAAGGAGGCACGTCTCACTAGCATTCAAAGCGAAGGCTCTTTTAGGATGCGGGGGGTCCTAGCCGGACAAAAGATCATCACCTTGCTTGATACTGGTGCACACATAATTTCATTGATGGTAGGTTGGTTGAGAGGCATGGTATACGACAAAGAACTTTGAGGGAATAAGAGAAAAGGTTATAGATGGCTACACTCTCAAGTGTGATAAGATCATCTCAAATCTTCTTATGCATTTGAATAACTTTGAGTTCAAGGCCGATTTTTATGTGGTGAACATGGGAGATATTGATATGGTACTGGGGATGACATGGCTTCATGACATAGGTGGGTTTACCCTTAACCTTCGTGTCATGGAAATGAGATTTTAGATGGATGGTAAGACCTATGTGTTAAAGGCCCTTAGAGGCACTAGTTGCAGGACTATATGTTTCAGGAGGATGGAACGACTCATGCGTCATGACATGGTTGAGTGGGCAGTAGGACGTGTTTTGATGCCAACACATGAGCAACAAAAACCTATTTATCCTCTTGGCATACAAGATAAAAGAATTAAGCATACCAAGGTATTTAGTGAGATTCCACCTAGTTGACCTCTAGACAGAGGGATAGAGCATATCATCGAGTTGGAGGAGGGTGCTAAGCCTGTGATTGTTATTTCCTATAGGCACCCCAAGCGGCTCAAGGATGAGATAGAAAAATCCATTAAGGAGCTGCTAGCTATGGGACACATCAGACCTAGTAAACCGTAGTTTGCTTCATCCGTAGTTTTTGTCAAGAAGGATAGTACCTTGTGGATGTGTATTGATTACAGGTTGTTAAACAAGAAGACCATTAAAAATAGGTATCCTATCCCTAGAATTGATTTGTTGATGAGTGACAGTATAGTGCCTAATAGTGGAAGATGTTGCAGGAGAATTAGGATATCATGAGGGCTCTTAGGGAGAATATCCATAACACATAGAATCAACAAAAGCAGTATGCACACCAGAAGAGAGTTGAGTGCTCATTTGAGGTAGGGGATATGGTGTACTTGATGCTGCAGCCTTATGGATAGTCTACTATCAAGAAGAGTGGTGCAGAGAAGGTCAAGCCACGATACTATGGACCTTTCAGGATCATTAAGCATGTAGGTGAGGTGGCTTATGAGCCAGAGTTACCGACAGATAGCAGGGTGCACAACTTATTTCATGTATCTTGCCTCAAGAAGGCGTTAGGACATCATGTGATTACTTCCACGACTTTACCACCCTTAGATGATGAGGGTAAGTTGATTCTGTTGCTCGAGGCTATATTGGATGTCAGAGAGAAGCAATTGCGAAAATGGATTATTAGGGAATACTTGATCAAATGAAGGGACTTACCAGTGGAGGATGCTACTTGGGAGAGTGAGAAGATCTTGTAGTATCCAGAGTTGAGATTGCTTGGGGACAAGCAATTTCAGGGAGGGTGAACTGTGATGTCCCCTTCTCATTAGTGCTCAGATTTAATGCGGTTTGGCCTATCATTGTACCCTCGTAGGCCAAGGTGTTGAGGAGAGGGTTGCTTCGGCTGTTGCTTTTGGCTTCACATTTGATTTTTTTATATGGCTTTGGGTAAAATAATGTACTTTCACGTATGATGTATATTTGCACTTTATATTATAATGATATATTTATATTATTTAAAAGTGCAATTAAATATTATTTTAAAAGGGGGAATCTTCTAAAAAGTGCAATAAAATATTATTTTATTTCTTATAGTAGGCCGACCTCTTGGAGAAAAAGAATAAATAGTGGGGGGAAGCCTCATCGAGGATTATCAAATGTTTGACATCTTATTTGCTTGATAGCTTGTGGAGCCAAGGGTTTCTGTAGTTTATCTTCAGTCTTCGAGAATGATAACTCTCTTTGATTGGCATAACTGAGGTGGTGAAAGATCCTCCAAAGGGGTGCAATTGAGAGTGAGGGATATTTCAGTCCTTCACATTGGAGCTTATTGAGTGTTCTGCAGCAATATTCATGGAGAATAATATGGAGACATAGTTCAGCTTTATGGTCTTTGGATGCCCTTTTGTATCTGCACTTTGAGAAGGAGATAAGCGATTTATTTGGAGGCATTTGGAGGTGATTCTAAGAGGATTAAGGGTGTTTCTGAGGTTTATACCAGGTCTTTAATGGAGGTCGATCAAACCTATTGATTCCTGTATTTTGTTCATTTCTCATAGCTGGAGGGTTGGAATTTTATGCGTATTTGTTCATTCATTTCGTATTGCCGAGCCAATCATTTTATCACACATTTGGGACGAAGGACTGCTGTTATTATTTTATACTGCGTCTGCAAACCAATGGCAGGAGGCGGTGTAATGTCCCCGTTTTGAGATTAGTGGATTTAGCCTATCATTGGGTCCTTGTAGGCTAATACTGGTGATTAGAGGACCCTGTTGTGGGTTGTGGCCCCGTTTTGAGGTACTTACTATTTATAGTAAGTCAATAGTTGGTTCCACAGAGCTCAGATGATTTAGAGGAGTTATATGATGCTCTCAGATTTTATTTCCGGCTTCCGGTTTGGACTCCAAGATTCTTGGAGGGAGTGTCTATTTTTAGTAAGTCACCCCGTCAAGTTCATTCCTCATTTTTCATCAACAAGATCACTCCTGTGCTGTCGAATTTTGATTCTGATGCTTCCTCAGTTGTTTTTGCAAGAAGGGTGAATTATTATTATTTAATTAAATCGGTTAAGGTTGCTCTTTTTATTGGGATTGTATTTGGGCATCATAGTGTTATAGCTCGTTGGAACCGGGTTGAGAAGTTTTAAATCCTGAGCTCATAAACCAAGGACCCTATGTGTCAAAATATTGTTATTTTAATGAAAGGGTTGTTTTTCCTCATTAAAGTGGAAAGAAATATAATAGTTTATTATATTTCAAATGTGCACATAAAGCAGTCTTTATGTAAGTGAAAAGTGTGAAGATGAAGTTAGGGATGGATTTGTGAGGAAGACTTTACATAAGCTCTTGGAAGAATTCGAAGGATTTATTATGCTTATCATTCTTTGAAATTGGTTTTTAAAATGGTTCTGAGTTTCTAGAGTTGAGGGTTTCAAAATTTTAGCAGGAAGAATTGTAAATTCTTCACGATTCCTTTCACTTTGAGTTGGATTTAATTGCCAATGAATTGTGGTTGAATTGCGGCCAGCTTGATTGATGCCTGAAGGATTTGGGACGCCATTAATGGAAGTTGAGAGCTGGAGTGTTGGACACCAATTTGAAGGGTGCCAATTTTTGGTTCAGATTGGACGTGGGGCTTTTCCTCAAGCAGTCGTCACCTCCCTTAGCACTTGCGGCCAGAGTTTAGTGTTGGAAACATTGATAGCCGCCCTTTCTCTTTACTTGCGGCTAGTATGGTGGTTGTTGAAAGTAATCACAGGTTATTTTAGTAATTTATTTGATAGCATTGGTTATGTATAATTTTTTATCAGCAACTGGGGTTTTGAAATTAAATTAAATACAATGCATGGTTATTTGTATTTTAATGTAATTGATTGGTTAAAGAATATTGGTGAAATCATTGTTTTACCTGGCAAACTATGTTGAAATTTCATATCATTCTACAATTCCAAAACAAATACAATTGTTGCAAGCAAATTCAGAGATAGAGCCAGGCAGACTCTTTACAGTGGTATCAGAGCGGTTTCCTGCCATCCCGTGGGGTTATTGGGCTTACTTATTGACTTGAGTGGTCAACACTCTTGCTTTAATTGTAATCATGGATAGATACAGGAATCTGGGAAACATGGAAACCAGTTAGACAGTTTATCTGAGTTAAGAAAGCAAACAAATGCCTTAGTTAGGGATATGGAGAAATGAAGGCAAACACTGAAAAGATTAAATGCACCATTTTTAAATTCGACATCTGTCAATAGGGCAACAGATTATTTGGTTTGTTTGTTCAATAGGTCCTCTTCAAAGAGAAGATATGAGGAGAGACGTGAGTATTATACAAGTGAGACATCCTGAAATCTCCATGATTAGTTTTCAGCAACTGCTGATTTTGGTGGAGATGTTCCTGTACTTAGTGGACCAACCACTAGTCCTGTTTGCACACCTGAGGGTGGAGACTCTTTACAGGGACATGTGGATGTGCCTGACTTGTTGACAAATAGTGGAATTGAGTTTCAACATCCTAAGCCTACCAAAGTTAGGGACATGGATCAGGCTGGTGACATGTCTACTGCCATTGATAGCAGCCTTGCATCAGTTAGTAGCAGTATCAGCGATACAGGGTCTGATTTTCTAGACACCAGTTCTTTATGTGAGCCTGTCATTGATGTCGTGGATAGGGGGAGAGTAGAGGATGTTGTAGATACCACTTTGGATTTTGACACCATAGATGATGGTGTTATCTTTGAGGACTACGAGGAGTATTTGAGCTTTGACAACTCTGATGTTTATGACAGTTGTCGCAGTGTGGAGTCAGTATAGGAGACTGTAGTCTTTTCCTGTACTGAGGATGTGAGCATGGAGCTACCTAGTGATGACACTCAGGATTGGAGTGTTACAAATGAGTCAGGTGACATAGGTTCATGCCACAGTGTAGTTGGTTCACGTGATGACATGGAGTCATGTATACAACCGGAGGTAGCATAGGGGTTTTAGCTAGACGATGTTGATATAAGCATTGTGGATACCTCGGATGTTGAGTGTGAGGATGATGTGGGCTGCAGTGTGTTTGGTTTTTTTATCTACCATTGGGTATTGACTCAGCATTGTCCTCCGGTTGTGGTGGGTTCCAGGATCTGTTTTTACAGGGACTCACGGGTGAGGACGGGGAAGCATATGAGTGGCGGGAGTTTGTTACAACAAGGGCTTCCATTCCTTTAGATGAGGTTACTTCTTTGGTGACTCATGAGGATGACTCTTCCTGCAGCGAGTCATGCTTGGTTTATTAGACCCTAGGGGAGGACTCAAAGTTGTTAGTGAGTGAGGATGGGTCTCATGATCTGGGTTGTCATGTGGATACAGAGGACGATGTAGCTGAGGATTGTGATGAGTCAGATTCAGCAACAACTTCCTCGGGGGTAGATGAGGATGAGTCCGATGTCAGTACTCAGTTTGTAGATGTGTGCTCGGATGATAGTACATCGAGATACGGTGATCTTGAAGGGAGTTTGTTGGATACAACTTCCTTCCATAGTGTGGACAGTGCAATTGAGATTGTGCATAGGAGAGTTGTTGTGCAGAGTCATCATGTGACTAGCCAGTTGAGAGTTGGTGAGGGAGATATTGTTTCTACTCTCGAGCATTTCGATGCCGCTCGTTATCTGTTGACTGTTTCTGGTTGGGGTGCTCCTATGACAGATGAGCACGATGGTGGTTACCTTTCTCTGACAGAGATTCATTCCTTGCGAGAGGCTGTCGAGATTTTGAGACAGGATTATTTATAGTTGGTGGCCGACCGAGATCACCTAGTTGAGTGAGGGAGTGCGACATACAAAGCACTGATGGATAGAGAGGAGGAGGTGAGTGAGCTTACTCAGGAGCTCACAATGACTTTTGAGGCTTTAGAGGGGACTCAATTGGCTCTCCGGGAGTCGCAGGGATGTTTAGCAGAGGTAACTGTGGAGTTGGAGCAGATTTAGTCTTTGCCAGCCATAGATCCAATTCATTTGCATATAGTCGTGGTTGGTGGTGAGTCAACTTCCACAGTTAGTAGTGATGGATGTATTGGGGACACTGTTACATCCATCCTTGAGACAGATGCAGTAGATACAGTTGAGGTGTGTGCTTCAATGGAGGTGAGCAGAGAGAGATTTGGGGTTTCAGGTTCTCCAGTTGTTAGCACGATGACAAATGATCTAGAGCAGGTTGTTGAGAGTCCTGAGGTAGTCAGAGTGGATTCGTTAGGGAGTTGTGTGCCAATTTTTGACACCTCTCCCATTGATTCACAAGATAGGGACATGGTATCATCTAGTTTGGGGACTAGTTCTCATGATGATTTGTTTCCTTCTGTCGGAAGCAAATCTATTCCTTCGTCTCATATAGTTGATCATGATAGGCAGTTGGTAGTGCCACAATTTTCGAGGGATTAGTTGTGGATTGCAGGGGAGTAGGTTGATGCTGCTTCTTATAATTTCTACTGCACACAGTCATTCATGGAGTACTTGCTTGAGAGCCCGGTTTTGCAGGAGGTTCCTTTCAGAGCTTTTGAGGGTAGACTTATCTGGGGTTCTCACGGTATTCAGCTTTTGGTGGGGAGAATTTTAGATACCTTGACTACAATGCTTCCTCATAGGGATTTTGTGGTTGGGTTTGCTGAGAGAGTTACCCAAGATCCTGCCCAACTAGTTGTTCAGAGTCAGATATTTGAGCCATCTTTTGATTCTCGGTTTAATTTTAATGAGCTTCTGACAGGGATTGGAGCATTTCATCATGATTACATAGTGAGGAGCGCTCATCATTTCTCTTTTGACCCACCGGTTGAGGACTTGTTTGCATGTCGGTGTGGGTTGGCTCCAGGGTTATACCATTCTTTTTGGGATGGGTTTGCTCCATCTGCAGTTGATGGGGTTGGTTACTGCAAATTAGCAGGAGGTGTCTTGCAGGGTCAGTACATCCAGAATGGTTTTACAGTGGATGGATATCTAGATTGCAGGAGTAAACAAGGCAGATTGGCAGGGTGTGCAGGGAGCTCTGATCTTCTAAATGGTATTGGATATCCATTCTTCCTTGTTATGGATGGTTGTGAGTTTCATCTCTACTGGGATCCAGGTAGTGACAAGTTTGGCACTGCAGATTGTGTGGACAACTATGGTTGGCATGATGACAGTGTGTTTTGGTTAGCTCAGTGGATGGCAACTTCACAGGAGTTTGCAGGTGATCGCAGGGACATTACTCCATTCTATCCATGGGATCCGGGTGGACTTCTGTGTTTTGTTTTCTGGTATTGCTTGGGGACAAGCAATTTCAGGATGGGAGGACTGTAATGTCCCCGTTTTGAGATTAGTGGATTTAGCCTATCATTGGGTCCTTGTAGGTAATACTGGTGATTAGAGGACCTAGTTGTGGGTTGTGGCCCCATTTTGAGGGACTTACTATTTATAGTAAGTTAACAATTGGTTCCACGGAGCTCAAATGATTTAGAGGAGTTATATGATGCCCTCAAATTTTATTTCCGGCTTCCAGTTTTGACTCCAAGATTCTTGGAGGGAGTGTCTATTTTTAGTAAGTCAGGTTCATTCATCATTTTTCATCATCAGGATCACTCCTGTGCTGTCTAATTTTGATTCTGATGCTTCCTTAGTTGTTTTCTCAAGAAGGGTGAATTATTATTGTTAAGGAAATATGATCAGAAGATAAAAACTAGATTGCTGTAGTAGAATACAATTGCCTTGTTGATTGATTGATTCTACAAAAACAATGACTATATATATTGAATCCAAACGATGTAAGTATGAAAAGACATGACTCATCATATTGATGAGTCATGCCCGTTCATACTAACATGTAATTATCGTGATTATGCATGTCTTAATTCGCATATGATAAACTGTATATTCAACGCATACGGTGAAAGGCTGTTAATAATACCGCGCGGTCACAATACTACCGTGACTGTTATATATTAACAGTCACAATAGTATCGTGACTGTTAATATATAACAGCCACAATACTCATGCCGATAATCGTGTTCGACTATTAAGTCGATGTATTTGATTCAATAATATATCATTACTTTATTTAGTTATTTTATATTATATTATATATATATATAATTTCACTCATGACCATATTAATATATATTATATCTTTAATTTAATATATATTCAATTATTATATTATATATATACATATATATATATATATATATATTTTATGATTGTCTCGTCGTTTATTAAACACGAACGAACAATACTTTAACACTCCCTCTTGAGAGAGAGTTTAATAGAATTTTTCATATCATAATATCTAGCCCAAT
>MU228173.1:1088226-1101014 GCA_018584345.1 Thuja plicata
AAAACAATGACTATATATATTGAATCCAAACGATGTAAGTATGAAAAGACATGACTCATCATATTGATGAGTCATGCCCGTTCATACTAACATATTGTAATTATCGTGATTATGCATGTCTTAATTCACATATGATAAACTATATATTCAACGCATACGGTGAAAGGTTGTTAATAATATTGCGCGGTCACAATACTACCGTGATTGTTATATATTAACAGTCACGATAGTATCGTGACTGTTAATATATAACAGCCACAATACTTATGCCGATAATCGTGTTCGACTATTAAGTCGATGTATTTGATTCAATAATATATCATTACTTTATTTATTTATTTTATAGTATATTATATATATATATATATAATTTCACTCGTGACCATATTAATATATATTATATCTTTAATTTAATATATATTCAATTATTATATTATATATATATATATATATATACATACATACATACATACATACATATATGTATATATATATATATTTTATGATTGTCTCGTCGTTTATTAAACACGAACGAACAATACTTTAACAATTATTAGTATTTAATTAAATCGGCTAAGGTTGCTCTTTTTATTGGGATTGTATTTGGGCATATTAGTGTTATATCTCGTTGGAACCAGGTTGAGAAGTTTTAAATCCTGAGCTCATAAAACAGGGACCCTATGTGTCAAAATATTGTTATTTTAATGAAAGGGTTGTTTTTCCTCATTAAAATGGAAAGAAATATAATAGTTTATTATATTTCAGATGTGCATATAAAGCAAAGTGTTTATGTAAGTGAAAAGTGTGAAGATGAAGTTAGGGATGGATTTGTGAGGAAGACTTTATAAAGGCTCTTGGAAGAATTCAAAGGATTAATTATGCTTATCATTCTTTGAAATTGGTTTTTAAAATGGTTCCGAGTTTCTGGAGTTGAGGGTTTCGAAATTTCAGCAGGAAGAATTGTAAATTCTTCACGATTCCTTTCACTTTGAGTTGGATTTAATTGCCAATGAATTGTGATTGAATTGCGGCTAGCTTGGTTGATGCTTGAAGGAATTTGGGACGCCATTAATGGGAGTTGAGAGCTGGAGTGTTGGACGCCAATTTGAAGGGTGCCAATTTTTGGTTCAGATTGGACGTGGGGCTTCTCCTCAAGCAGCTGCCACCTTCCTTAGCACTTGCGGCCAGAGTTTAGTGCTGGAAACATTGATAGCCGCCCTTTCTCTTTACTTGCGGCTAGTACCGTGGCTGTTGAAAGTAATCACAGGTTATTTTAGTAATTTATTTGATAGCATTGGTTATGTATAATTTGTTATCAGCAATTGGGGTTTTGAAATTAAATTAAATACAGTGCATGGTTATTTATATTTCAATGTAATTGATTGGTTAAAGAATATTGGTGAAATCATTGTTTTACCTGGCAAACTATGTTAAAAATTCATATCCTTCTACAATTCCAAAACAAATACAACTGTTGCAAGCAAACCAATGGCAGGAGGCGGCCACTAGCAAGGGGTCGATTTGGCATCTAGAAGGCTCAGAAAAATCAGATAAAAATCAGGCTTCATTGGGGTGACTTCCTCTTCCATTTGGCATCATCCAAACCAGGTTCTGAGCATTATTCGTTATTAGATGATTTTATTTCTGAGGTACTGGTGTTTGGAAAATTAGGGAGCAGCCATTAGAGACCAGTTCATCTTGGTTCATGTATTAATGAATGTCATTGTCTATCTTAGAAAGTCTGAAATAATATTCAGAAAGTAATTGCAGCATTAGTATACTTCAGACTTTCATATTACTGAAACATGTATGACATCTATTTGATATAATGTCAAGTCCAGTATAAAATGAAAATTTTGAGTTGTTTATTTGATAGTTAGATTGTTATACGTTTCCTAAACGCCTTGCAATCAAGTGCTAAGTTTCAGATTGTATGTAATTTGTTTGACAATATTCCTTGAATCAAAATCTTCATTTTTACACCTATACTAGCAAGGGATATTACACCTTCAAATGCTTTAGTCTTCAATGCTCTTTTAAGCACATAGCCTGCATTGAGAATGTCGTGGGTTGCACCACTATCAATGAGAACAATTGTTCTTTGACCAGCTATAACTCCTCTGACTCTGAATGGATGATATCTATGTGCCCCAGATAGGGGTGCTATATTGGCTCCCTTGATTTCTTTTTTTCTTCTACTTCCACCTCTTCCTTAGTATCATGGAAGTCTTCATCATCATCATTGTTAGAATCAGAAACAAATTCGAAAATGAATTTGTCCCTTACTCAAACATTGGTGTCCTAGAACCCATGGTTCTTTGAAGTGAAATAAAGTTTCTTCCTTCGGAGCTCGGACTTGGTTACTTCATCCATCTTCTTACGGGTAGTGCTTGAAATATTTTTTGGTGGAGGGTTTGAAGGAGTTTTTTTGGAAATTCCCTTTATGTTGTCAAAGATTTGGTGGCTTGGATTGATGGAAAGCAAATTTCTTTGGCATAGGCACCTCTAGTTGCAAACTTATTTTTATTGCTTCCTGCAAGGTGGAGGGTGAAAAAGCCTTAACTAGATCCCTTACAAGATCTTCAAGAAAGAGGTATACTATCCTCTTTCCTAACATTTTAGGCACCATAACAACAATCTTCACAAAATTCTCGACATACTCATTGATAGAGTTTGTTTTCTTCTAATTGGATAATTCTTTAAAATACTTACTTTAATTCTTGTCCTCAAATCTATCTAACAATCCCTGACTAAAATCGTCAAACGCGTTTACCTTGTGACCTTGAGTGGTCATATCATGGTACCACCAATCATAAGCAGCTCCTTCAAGATGCAATTTGGCATACTAAATGGCATCCCTCTCTTTCATGGGACTGAGGATGAAAAAGGTCTACAATTTTTGCAACCATGCTCTAGCAGAGATTCTGTCCAACTCATCGAAGGTTGGAGCTGAAAGTTTATTCAACTTGCTTCTGAGCTCTTTCTGACTCTAATCTTGTTCTCTCCTCCACTAATCGTTTTCATGAATCTCCATTAATTTCTCAAATGGAACAACTGCTTTAAAAGCATTAGTTTTTTTTAACGTTATCCTAATGTCATTTGACAACTAGCTCAACTAGAGCTGTTTCTGTTGAGATATTAGGGGTAGCTCCTCCTTCATTATCAAGTAGGAAGATGTCTTTGGTTGCCCTTGAGTTAGGAGTTGATCTCCTAGCTTCAGATGGTAGATATTCCAAGGTTTATGGTTACCATTTTGCAATTCTGAACCATTTCAGGCATAGGGCTTTGATCTGATTTCCTTTCTATCTTATTTCGGCCATCAATCATAGTATAAATCGCCACAGGAAGAACCCTGGACACCAGGTGCTTCACCAGGGTTTGATTCTGCTAATTTGCGAGTACTTAAAGGATAGGGTTCCTCAAACCCCCCCTAAATCTATTGCTTCTTTTGGTGATATGGGTGAGGATATTTTTGCGGGGGATGGTGATGGGTGGGAAACTGATACTTCTGGTGAAAATGATGCCCCTTCCCCTCCTAAAAAGCCCAGGGCTTCTACCAAGAAGATGTCAGCCGGATTTCTTAGAGCGAATAAGATAGTGGAGGAACAGGTGATGGAGACTGATGACGATGAGGAAGTGAATGCTGACCCTCTGTCAGTAGAGAATAAGAATAAGACTACTCCTAAGAAGCCTGCTGTGGAAACTAACAAGAGTAAACCCTCGGGTTCTAGCATGGTGAACCCTATGGTGGCCAAAAGTAAAGCTGAGAAAAGGGTGAAGATTGACAAAGGGACCCTTGCTCCTAAAACTGAGAAGAGTGGAAAAGATGAAGCTGGTAAGGGTAAGGTTCCTATTTTGGTTGATTATGAGAGCTCGGTGGATCATGATGTGTATATCTCACCCTTGGACTCTGAGGGGACTGACAATTCTCCCCAGCATATGGGTAATGTCTAGGCTTCTTATGTGGAGTTGTGTTTTGCTGATTTTGAAGATAAGAGGGAGAAGATTACTACTGGGGTCCTTCAGACTACTAAGGCTGGTTCCTTGTATTCCTTTTGGCTCTTGAAATGGGCCTTTCATGAAATTAAGAGCTTGAATTTGAAGTATTGTGCTCTTTCAGCTAAGTTTGAGGATCTAAAGAAGAACATGGGGAATAATTCTGCTCAACCCTGTCCTGATAGGACTTCCTATGCTCTTCGGTCTTCTGCTGAGAAGAAACTTTTAATGGATTGTGTGGATGTAGAGGACAATGCTAGGGATTTGCTTGAGAAAAGGATGAATGATCTAAATAAATAGGTTGACAAAACTGATGCCACCCTCAAGAAAATTATGGACAATAGCCAGAAAATCCTTAAGTCTGCTGCTGATAACATGAATACCCTTGTGGCGAAGTTGGAGGCTGCTCATTAGGAGAGGGCTAACGTGGAGATTGATCAAGACAAGGAGGTTCTTGGTGGAGATACCGAGGGCCCTGAGAAGAGAACCAGGGCAAGTTTGAAGAAGAAGACTGCTCCCTTGCTCAAAGATATTCAGGATCTGAAAAATGTGGCTCAGAGGATGAGCAAATTGGAAGAAGAGGTTGTTGTGACCTAAATACTTTGGGTTAGTTCTGTTCTTTTCTTGCTTTCTATGGTCTACTGGCCTTGGGTTGGCTTGTTGTTGGTTCTGCTGAGGATGGACTGGCTCTGTGTCTGTTTGTCCGTTTCTTTTTGGCTTTTTGTTTCATGTTGGGGGCTTATAATGCAAAATCTTTTGTAATCTTTTTGTAAAGGGTTTCAGGGTCCCTTCAAAACCTGCTTTTGCATTAATCAAAAACTGAGTTTATCAACATAAAATGGTAACATTCTCAGATGGAGGAAATCCAGATCATGGAAGACCAAATGGATGCATCCGAGAAGTGATCAGTAAAGCTGGACTGTTTTGTTTGCTGGAAGTTTTTTTCGTTTCTGTTTTGCTGGAAGTTTCTCGTAGTTAGTTTTTTGTGTTAAGCTGAACTTTACTGTGTAATTCTGGGGTTAAGCCCTTTATGGTTTTCTGTCTTCAGTTGTGACAGAATGTTGTTGTTTTGGTCTTCTAAGCTTATCTTTTCTTAATGTTAAAGGGTTTCGGGGTCCCCTTCAAAACTTGTTACCTTAATAAAAAATGTAAAATGGTAACATATAGAAAAAAAAATATTTAAATTTTAAATTATTCCTTTTATAGATTTTTACGTGGCATCATTTGTGTTTGATTTTGCTTGCATATTTTGTCGTTTAAAGAAGTTTGCTTGTGTAGTCCTAAACATGTCTATCTCATGGACTATGTATGCTCCAGCTGATGAATCAAGTGACATTCACAAAATTGGAATGCCGGATTATAGTAGGAAGCTGCATGTAAAGGTCTTTGAAGCTAATGGTGCCATCGTCAATCAATGATAGGACTGTACTTAGCCTCATTCTCTAAGTAAATAGATCTAATGTCCTCCTTGGCCCTGTCCATGCCTTCATATATGTAGCCCATTGCGGGCTTCTCTCCATCAACAACTCGTAGGAGAACAACTAGAGGCTTTATGAACTATGATCATTGTGTAAGTTGAAACATTACGTTTTAAGTTTTACTTTTAACAATGAACATAAACAAGTGTGAAGAAATATAGGGAAATGAAATGGAAATGAGAATAAAAATATAATGGAAAATTACCTGTACAATCTCTTTGGCTGGTTGCCAAAAACTGTGCTCATAAAAAAATGATCAACCTTCTCAATTCTTGTAGTGGTCTTTGCATATGATGATGTAGTCCACTCCTCACTTACAAACATGTGTCTCAAACCGGCCTTGGACTGAAGAAAGGATTGCGATGTAATAAAATTGGTTGCAAATCAGGTAATTTGTGAAATTTTTCATAAGATTGATGACCCAAGTATGATTATGTATGTATTTACAAATATTTCTTGCGTACTCTACACATGTTTTGATCCAGGGAAGTTTGCCAAGATCCTCCAATATGAGGTCAAGGCAACGAGTAGCACAAGGGATCCAAAACAAGGTGGGGTGCCTATCCATAAGAAGTCTACCTGCAACAACATAATTTGCTGCATTATCTGTGACTATTCGTACCATGTTCTCCTCACTCAACTTGTCCAACACTTCCTTAAGGCCTCACAAAGAAACTCAACATTTCTTGTTTTTCTTGAAGCATCAATTGATTTCAAAAACACTGTACCACCTGAAAAAGAAAAAAAGATATTTAGTAAAATAAAAAAAAAAAATCTTAATCATTAAATCAATAGACTTTACAAAGTACAGTTACCTGATGAGGAGAAAATTCGGCAGTATTTTACTTCTGTCGGTCCAACCATCAGTCATGATGGTGCAACTCTTCCTCCATACCTCACGCTGCTTGACAATTGTGGCTTTGATATCAGCCACCTTTTGACTCAAAATATGACCTTTTATTTCCTCATCATTAGGTGCTTTGAACCCCACACCACAAATAGTAACGACATCTATCATATTTGCCAATAAGGAGACCTAAAACAAATTAAATAAACAAGTATAAAGTTTTAACTTAAATTAAAATATTAAATGTGGCATACTCTTAATAGCAAAAAAATTCAATCGACAGAATTCAAATTATTTATTTTAAACAAAAATAATAATGAATACGTAGTTGCATGAAATGGAATGGTGTTGTAGAACCAAAACTCTCCAATTGCACTTTTTGTAGCATCATGCTTCTTATTCCAACCCATGCTCTCATGTGATGGTTGGGCAACCGAAGTTGTGTGTGGAGCATTATATGAATCTAATGGGGATTTGTTTTTACGAATCCGAGGCCTAATAGTCACACTCGCACTACTACTGCTACTACTTGCAGTTCTAGGAAATGGAGGAATTGAAGAATCCTCTCTACCAATGTTTGTCATTTGTTCCCTTTGCTTCTTTTTTTCTCTTCAAAAGCCTCTAGTTGACCTTCTAACATTCTTCCAAATTGCCACTTGTCCAACTTTTTCTTCTACCTCCAACAACCTTTCAACAACCAACGATTCTCTTCACCTAACACACGCCATCTTTTGGCGTGTGTATTATTTCAAACAATATTTAGTATTTGTCATTAACTGTGATTTGACTAATTTAATATTAAAAAGTAAACTTTTCAAATTTATCCATAGGTCCTGATTTACTATTTTTGGATAACCGGACTTACTATTGATAGTAATTGCTATTTTTAGAAAGGGGACATGACAATTTTCCTGTAGTTTGAGAGATGCTTGTGTCCATTTTGTTAAATCTCATTTCAACAGGTTTGATTCCTACTGCATTTGATGTTTGCTTTATATATGCTGTTTCATTGTTTTTCTCAGGCCAATGCATGAGATTACATTCTCCTCGGAAGACAAGCCTAAGCTTCTTAGTCAGGTGTGTATGTTTTGATTTATTCCATAATTGTTTTTTCCATGGTTGATGTGTTAGTCCTTTTTTCTTCAAGACTTTTGGATTAATATGGCCAAATTTGATTTTCCAGTATGTTGTGCAAATCATGTTTTCGTGTTGGTTTGATTTTTATAATACCCTTGTTCTCTAGATAGTATTTAAATCTGATACACGGGAATATTCATGATTAATTTAAAAATTTATTTCTTATCTTGGTAGTGTAAGATGCGATTGTAATGTCATATAGCACTGTGCAGCCTTTAATATAATTTGTTTCTTTCTGAAAACATGGAGCTGGCATTTATCTTAGAGATATTTTGTCTACTTGAAATTTATATTTACATGATCCCCTTGATTAACTACAATAGAAGTTATCTGCTTTCTTTGGCGCTTGTTTCTTATTCACTAATTGGTACGTTACATTATAGCTTGAAAAAGTGTAGAGTTTAATTATTGGTGTGGTTTTCTGGTTTTCTGAATATCTTTTAAATCAAGAAAGTGTTAGTCGTTATAAAGTTTGCATGAAGTATTTGATACCAAATTCCGTATGTATCTAGTTAGTTTGCATTGTTCTGTATTCAGATATAAAATCATTTAAGTAGGGCAGTGCTGGTTTAAAAAATGACAACCATATACATGTGCAGTAGTTAGTCATCATTAACTACAAATTGCTCTCTTTCCAAGTTTGTCTATGTGGGCAAACATGAGAAGGGACCTGCTAACAGCTAGAAATAGCAGTGGTTCATTGAGGGAGATGTACAATTATTGCCAACGGAGATAAAGGTGGTTCCATGTTTGTTTTAGGAGAATCAGAGAACAAGAATAAAACATTAACATGGTCGAGAGAGAAAAGAGGGGAAAGAGAATGTCTGAGAGTCCAGCAGGGTAAGTGCAAGCTCGTAGAAGAGATGCGTTCCAAATGATGAAAGAGGTAAAGGAAGACATGAAGAAAGAAGCTAAGGATCTCTGATATGCTGATACAAAGACCTAATCATCTTGAAGACCTTTTGTCAAATTCGTCAAGTCATGGGGTATGCTAGGGAGAATTGCTTGTGTAAGTTGAGGAGAAAGAATGCCCAAGTACTTTTAACATAAGGGGAAAAATCAACACCATTGGCTACACGAACAAAGTTTTAGAATAAGCAAAACAGTAATGGTGCAGCTGTTGAACAAATGTAAGAACAAATTTCTGTTGGACAATGATTGAGGTGGTAGTTAATTTTACTGTCTTCCTAAGTTCTTCGATAGTGGAGTGTTGTAAGTAACAACCCCTGTTTGATGCCAATTTTTTTTGTCCAATTTTAGCACCCGCGCATTTAGTTTACAGACATTGTAACACAAGTTTGTATTGAATAGAGGTTTCTGTCTGCAAGCTTACGTTATGATAGCTTTGCATTGATTCCACATTCATAACTTTGTCATTTATGAATGGAAAATTAATAACGCAATGACTTGCTAAACAACAATCACAGTGGCTGGTTTCATAACAGAAATGTTCCCATTTGCAAATTGAAATTACCAAAGCACTTAAACATTCATGGGACAGCACTTAAGTATTCATTCATTGGGTATTGACAAGCATGCATAATAATCAAATGACAGATTTCTTACATTCTATAACTCAATAACTGAAATTGTAGATGAATATTTCTCTGACCTGTAGTGACACCTGAAGAGCACACAGAAAATACTGGGGGGTGGGGGGAGGGGAGTTGAATCAGTATTTTAAACTTTTATACTCATGAACCACATAAAATGAGAAATAGAATAGAGAGCAAACATTAACAAGGAAAACACCAGATTTCATGTGGAAAATTCTTTCGGGTAAAAATCCACGGCACATCAATAGCTTTAGCTTTTCATAAATGAAATGGGCACCAACTGAGAATACATAAGTGAGCACCAACTCGCAGAGAGCACCAACCCTCATCAAAGCACCAACTCTGGTCAGCTGAGATACCAACCTTAGTTTGAGCACCAACTCGAAAATACACTTCATCTCAGAATAACATACTCAGCAATATATGAGAGTGACACATAGCTCTTTCAATCCTGTTCAACTCAAAAATCACACACCAAGTATAAACTCATTCGCCACTATGCTTAGTCGCTAAGGCTCTAACACACCTGCCTTAGCATAAAAACCTGTATTTGAAAATCTGAAAACAAGGTATTGTGTATCCTCATGCCCACATGCCTTAATCAGATCACTTACAAAACCCTTCAGTGATATCATTCCTTCTTTTTATTCAAAACTGAGCAGAATATATTCTCCCCAACATGCACGTTTTCCTCTCAATCTTTCTCACCACCTAGTACATATTTAAATAGTCAATGCAGCACCCAGAATACAATATGCTGGCTCAACCTAATACCTGCTTGATTTATTACTTCCTCTCCTTGACTCAAAACACAGCTTGACTCAATTAATCACACTTCCCTCTCGAGCTTATATGACTCCAAAACCAGACACCCAACACATGCAAAAATAATTATCACACAGAATAGCAGAATGATCAACACTGCTCAACATCCTTTTACATCCTCCACTAAAAAAATAATCCCCGATTACTACTATGCATTAAGCCTCACAATACAAGGGGGAGATGAAATTTTTGATAGACAGCCCAAACACCACGCGATTCTTTCTATTCATAGCCAATTAGAATCAGTTTATTTATTTAACGGAAAGTGCTGCAAAATAGCCATTAATGCCTCCTGTATTTAATCATTCCTGACTCCCATCGTGCTTGACTATATTTAAAAAAAAACTCAAAGTCTCCACGCAATACTGCCTTATACGTGAACCTGCAGAATACAAAAAGATTCTCCTTTTTGAATTTAAGTTGTTACACAGCCTCCCCATCTGATGCCATCACACCATAGATAGGAGGAATAAATTTCAAATAAAACTTCTAACTTGAATATATGCGCAACAAACCTTTTCTTTAATGTCCTGCCAAAGCTCCACTTGTCATATTATCCAACAAGAAAGAATCACGTGCCAAATATGATTGTCTAGTCGACTCCAAGCAACAATTTTAATAGAAGAGCAATATCAAAATAAAAACATTTGTATGAATTGCCTATCCATTTGCCCGATACCATAGTAAAATAAAAGCTCCCAACTTATAATATTAAGGTTGCCGCTGAAGTAGACAAGCAACTAGCACAAGTAGACAATCAACCAGGTGACGTAGACAAGCAACCAGCTTGAGCATATGACCAAACAGCTCAAGCAAGCAACCTAGTAGCTCAAGCATGCAACCAAGTAGCCCAACTAGACAACCAATTAGCTCAAGCAAGTAAGCAACCAGCTCAAGCAAGGAGCCAAGTAGCTCAAATAGACAACCAAGTGGCTCAAACAGACAACCAAGAAGTTGATGAAAATCTGATGAATAATCAGCAGCTTGATAGGCATTTCATTCCGATTCTCTATTACTTTGAGTAATCCTCCAAAATATATACGACCTTGATCATCAACCTTTGACATCACTGACAAAATATTCGACACTACCAATATGCTAAGACACAGATTTGATTAGTTACTGATTTGAATCAAAAGCACAGGTAATGAATTTCCCATGCCTATTGTACACATAGATACCCCTCAACTGGTAAATGACATTTCCCGATTCTCCCCCAGGTTCATCTCTTATCATAGATTGCTACAACATGAATGTGATGTCCAATCCTTCCAGAATTCACATACAACAAATCGATTATTTTCCCTTCAGTTCTAGTGGAGCAGAAACAAACTCAATTATTAGTGGCCAGAATTATGTTCAATCCACCTCCTACAATTTTCAGAATTGAATTATTCAATATGCTCACACTATCACATGCAAAGGATTGAGGTTTACCTTTATTCTTATCCGAGGCTTTGGCTGTCAAGACCACCTGTTCAATGGAGGATGAATTAGCACTGCTTTCAAATTGTTGCTTCCATCTATCCTACTACAGAAGCTTCTTGTATAGATCAGAAAACTTCAAATCAACACTAGAAGTGGTATTGAGTGTCTCAATGAAATGCTCGTAGGAACAAGGAAGGCTCTTCAACGTGATCACTACCAGGTCCTCTTCCTCCATTTTGTGACCAATAGCCTCCAACTGGTCATGAATGTCCTTAATCTTTGTAAGATGTGCCTGGAGAGACATCTTCTCATCCATCATGATAGAAAACAACATATTCTTCATGTTAAGTTTTAGGATAGCTGCAAATGTAATAGCACTCTATGTTGTATATGTTTTCCAAATGCAACAATCTCTCTTTCATTTATAATGGGAATGGGGCTAGGAGAGACATGTCCCTTCATGGGACATGTCTATTCATTATTATTTATAAGAAAGGACATGCCTCTTCCCATTAATTATAATTTAATCAACCTTATAAAGTTCCATCAATCAATTATTAATTAAGAATAATCTAATAATTTAATATTGAATATTAAATTTCATATGATTAATAATAATATAATATAACATATATAATATATTATTCTTAATCAACATATATTATATGTATTCTAAATGATCATACGACTAAAGCTACAAACATTAACACTCCCTCTTAGCTAGGGAGAATGATCAAACAAAATGTGTAGTGGTCTCCCATGTCAACACTTCTGACCCTCACCATAGCTACACAAAACATCAACATTCCCTCTTAGCTAGGGAAGATAAAATTCATCAAAATGCAATTCACAAAAGATCCATTACTTTTAAGAGAGAAGATATCACTTCATCGTGATATCAAGAGATATGGTCTGACCAAGAATATCAAGTCTCATGATATTCACCATAACTCAAAAGTTTCCATAGATAATGTATCCTTAATGTAAGGTATCATCTATTGTGATCTGTTTCAGCCATCACACGATGTCTATCACAATAGGTCAATGGTCTGTTTAAGGAACCGAATCCACCATGCAAGAAATCATCTATTGTGATTTGTTTCAGCCATCACACGATGTCTATCACAATAGAAGGTCAATGGTCTGTTTAAAGAACTGAATCCACCATGCAGGAAATCATCTATTGTGATCTGTTTGAGCCATCACATGATGTCTATCACAATAGAAGGTCAATGGTCTGTTTAAGGAATTGAATCCACCATGCAGGAAATCATCTATTGTGATCTATTTCAGCCATCACGCGATGTTTATCACAATAGAAGGTCAATGGTCTGTTTAAGGAACTGAATCCACCATGCAGGAAATCATCTATTGTGATTTGTTTCGGCCATCACGCGATGTCTATCACAATAGAAGGTCAATGGTCTGTTTAAGGAACCGAATCCACCATGCAAGAAATCATCTATTGTGATATGTTTCAGCCACCACACGATGTCTATCACAATAGAAGGTCAATGGTCT
>MU228173.1:1122843-1133816 GCA_018584345.1 Thuja plicata
ACAAAAGAAACAATCCTTCTGCAACTTCTGTCTAATTCTCTAAGACCACAAAATAAGTACAGGAAAATCTATTATTTTAATTAAAATTTACAGAAGTTCAGCGAAAGGGTCCTCTTGGGATCTTTCAAGTAAATAATTGTAGAGGCCTTTAATGCTGGAGTTGGCGTCCTCATATATATTGGGTTGAAGTTAATTGGTCCTGCCACTGTCATCTTTGATTGTATCTATATCTGATCAATTATTTCTATAGTTTGTGAGCTCCTTTGAAGAAAGTTGGGAATGATATTGGGAAAGAGGGACCTGAGTGCTGTTGCTATTCATCTTCAGATATAATTCTGAGGTTTATACCCATCTGGAGGAATGGAGTCCCAAACTTTGCTGAGATTGATCTGTACCAAGATATTCTTGAATGCGAGGTGTGCTCGGTACAAATCTATATGACTTTGTATACGTTTAACTCTGATTGTAGTTGGCAATTGCAGTAGTGATCACTGCTTGCATACATACTATTCGGAATATAATATCTTATGTAGATTAGAGTAAAGGAGTCTTGGCAGATTTGTGAAGCATTTATAACAGATTTATAAAGGAGAAGGTATGCAGATTTGGTAGCAAGAATATTTGTAAGGAAATATAACCAGATAGGATGAGAAGAAGAATATTAAGAATCAATGATCATCGAGCATCAGTGATTGCCGCAGCAAGTAAGAAGAGAAATTCCATTTCATTTCCTAGAGAAGCAATAGTTGGTTAAGAGAGGAATTGATCCCTCTTCCTTATTTGAGGATAATATCAACCCATATACATATCAGATCAGACTGAACTTACTCCTAGACAACTAAGTGGAGGCATTTTGATTATGAATAATAATTTTTGCTAATTAAGAATCAAGATCCAAGCCATGCTTGGTGGAGGGCATTCTTAGTGAATGTCGAGATTGATCCTAAGTTCTAACCATGGTTTGGTAGAGGGCATTCCAAGTGAATGTCAGAGAGAGATTGTTATAATCTCTTAGAGGCAGTATATACTGTAGTGGTTAACATATGCATATGTGAGAGAGATAAGAGGCTTGGACAGAGGTAGAACCTCTTCCAAGGTTAGTGTTGAGGGATTTACCAATTAGTGGTAATCCTAGAGACCTTAGGGAATTGTTCTCAAAGAAGATGGTTGGCAAGCTGAGAATTGTCCTCACCAGAGAGCTAAACAATCTGATTTGAGTTTTCCCTAAAGGATGTAGTGGGGTTTAGTATGCGTTTAGAAAATAGTATGCTGCATTAATGTTTATATGTTTATTTTATTGCTGCCTACTAACACTTGTTACATGTTTCATTGTCAAAAGATCAAGAAATACTCAACCTAGAAGGCGAGAACATTACAATATGTAAGGATGACATCTTAATTTCCTTATTCAATGTGTTCATGGACTGAGGTGTGTGGAAAATTTCCGAGACCCTGGTGGTGGGGTGGTTTCAAATATTCATATGAATAATTTGGTGATGTGTTTGGCATGGTTACCTGGAGACCCATCTCCCACCCTCTAAGATGTGTTTCAGAGATGAAGACGTGTCTCCAATATCGGAGAAATCTCCGGAAACTTCCCAACGCACGAGGTTCTTTTGTTTGCCTTCTCCCGCTGTCTCTAAAGTCTCCCAGCCAGAAATTGACGTTTCCTGCCAGAAAACTTAAGGGTAAAATGTGTTAAAAGGCAAAAAGGAAAGAAAATAAATAAAATAAGCTTGCATAATGTGTCATCCTTATATTTTGGATGATAAAAGAAACCCATGCAAAGTTATAGTGATTGGATCTATTGACAGCATAGACTTTTTGAGATGGACATAAACAGTTGTATGACAGATTTTTTGCCATTGTAATGGTCTAAAGAGAAATTGCCTTCACTATTTACTGTTCTTGTTTGATTGATTTACTATTATTGTTTTCAGAGTTCTATATCATTATATTTTCTAGAAAGTATTAAATTATATTAAAAGAAATGAAATCTCCAAATACCCCTCGTCTCTTATTTTGGAGAGTTAACTGTACAAATCTCTAGCGTCTCCAAGTACCCCGTCTCCTAGTGACTATAGTTTTTGGGTATTTACAAAATAATTTAGCATATGTTAACTATAGTTGTACCAAAAGAGCTGATATCAACTATTTTTGTCCTTGAAGATAATGCAGAAATAAAGGAAAAGCTTTTGCTTTAGATAAAGCAAGAACTAATTATCCTATATTTTGTTGTTGCCTCAAGATAAGTTGGTCCGATGCTAAGTAATATGGGCTTTGGGATGGTAGTTTGTGAATTTTCCCTAGGTTTTTATGTACACACTTCTTATTAATCTAGCATGCATTTTAGTAATTTCTTTCACTCTAATGTGTTAGCAATTTCAAAATTTCAATCTTTGAAATTTTCTTATTTTCCAGATAAAATAAATAATTGAAATTATCTTCAACTAATGCCTCTTGAGAAATATTTTTTTTTTGATAGAATCTTGTTTCTTTTGCAGAAAGGACTTTGGTCAAGGCCCTCTCCATCATCTTCTCCTATGGTACAAACCCCTTCTAGTGGGGAATCTAATGTTGAATGTGTAAGAATACCACATGATGGAACAGATGTTTGGGAGATTGATAGCAAGCTCTTGAAACTTGACCATAAAGTAGCTTCGGGTTCTTATGGTGACTTGTTAGTATTTTTACTTTGTACAGATTGTCTTTGGAGGGAACACTGTTATGTAGAAGTACTTAATTGGACTATTTAATGAGAAATGTGATGTTTGGAGCAGGTGTTTGAAAGGTGGCTAGTCTTGTTTTGCAGGTTTAGAGGCACTTATTGTGGTCAAGATGTTGCTATTAAAGTTCTTAAGCCTGAACGTCTAGATGCAGATCTGCAACGTGAATTTGCTCAAGAAGTCTTCATTATGAGGTATTATAGCATCTTTGACAATTTTTTATTCCTTTTAAAATCCTGAAGGTAAGATATGAGTGAATTTTACATTTATTAACTTGATTATTATAATTGATAATAATGAAATGAAAATGCTAATGAAACCTTTTTATGGTTTTGTTAAAACAGTTTTCTGTAATGTTTATTAAAACACAACAAAGATTCGATAATATTACTGAAAAAATGAACTAAAAGGGACATCAAATTTAAGTTACCTTTGCCTCCAAGTAAACATTCATCCATTGCCTTTTGTCATGTCACTCATCTATTGTAGAATACTTGAAATTTTTGGTTCTAATGTCTGGTTATGTGTCATTTTGGGAAAATTATATGTACTTAGAGAAAAAAACTTTAATGAACTGATATATAATTTTTTATGTTGGAGAATTATTTATTGAAACGTCTGAGCTATTTAGTTTTGATGGTGGTGGTTGTTCCCAGCTGTTGTATACTGTCACAAAGTTTAGAATACCGTTAGAGTGGAGAAATGGTCACTGACATGGATTTCCATTTCTATTGTTGAACACCATGTTTTGTGTTAGTGTTTTAATTTGTCTCTTGCAAGACAATATAAAATGGAACAAGAAATATGGTTGAACTGCTCTTCAAATTGTTAGGGGAAACTTGAAATCCAACTAAACTCAACACTAACCCTGGCCTAAAATTATAAACAAACTTTACTAGTATGCGCACTATACAAAATTTCATTGGGGATTTGCATACACACACATACACATACTTTAATAGTATGCACACTATACAAGATTTCATGGGGGTTTTGCATACATACATATACATCTATGTTCCACAACACTTTTGGGATGGGGACATATTATAAATTGATAAGTACAATAGAGACAAAAGGCTCTATTTATAAGAGATTACAAGGCGATGTTTCTAAATGAAACAATCGTGAATTGAAGCCGAAATTAGAAACTAACTAAACTAACTAAGATGACCATTTTAGAAACATTACAATATTTTAATATCCTCCCTTAATGGTCATCGTTATAACTACCCTACAGAAGACATAATCTACAAGTCTTTTGGTCATGAATGTATACTCAGCGATATGAGCTTGCTGCTAAGACCCTCCTTGATTCTGTAGAACTTTTGGATAAGACCTACCTGATGTTGGGAAACAAAGCTATCCCTCTAAAATCAACTTCTGAAAAAAATATCAATTTTTGCTGACAAAAAACCCGCAAAAATTTGAAACCACGATTTGTGGAAAAATTGCCAAACCCTCCATTGCGTGTGGAAAACAACCACGAATTTGTCAAAACACCGTAATTTATTTTTGTAGATGAGCACTACGACCCAAAAATGATAGCAAGAAACCATGATTTTTGTGGAAAAATTGACAAACCCTCCAATTATTTTTTGCGGAAAAAAGACCTTGAGAATCACAACACCGGTCATGATGTTTTTGGAAAAAATTAGAAAACACAGACACTATTTTTGAGGAGAAAATCGAAAAATCCAAGACAATTTTTGAGGAGAAACCGAAAAAACCCAAACATAATTTTTTTGAAAAAAATTATAAAACCCATGACCAAGATTTTGGGAAAAATTGATCAAAACCCTTTTACAAAAAAAATATGATTTTTGGGAAAATTTGCACAAAACCTAGATGTCTTTGCCAAATCCCTAGATTTTTTGAAAAATGAGAAAATCCTAGTCACCAAAACAAATGTTCAAAAAACCTTCATGTGGTAACATGAAACCTTCGCATGAGCAGGTGAAAATAAAAAAAAATCAAAATGACCACAACGTCGAGAGCAGTTGGAAACACAATTTGCAGAGAAAAGAAATGCCAAAATACAGAATAAATCATAGTTACAGTATTTCATATAAACGACACCCAAAAACGAGGCAAAGAGGTCACATAGGTGGGAAAAGATAACAAAATGGTGTTGCACATAGGAACAAAATGGCGCCGAAAATCTCAGAACCAAAACGTGGGCTCCTGATGGAAAAAAAAGCACAAACACGGGTTTGAGAATTGGAACACAGTCACAATGAGCATGCATGCAATCTGCAAGAAAGGATGAAAAATAACTTTGCACATGGGCTTGATTCTGCAAAACAAACCCTTATCGATGGATTGAGCTCGAACAAAAAACACTGGTTTTTCTTGTATGCTGCCACCGAACAAAGAAAACTGCCTTGAAGATGGTATTTTCAGATATTAAGAAAAACAACTAATTCAAGCACAAACCAACACAACTTCCTATCAGTTAAACTAGAGACCAATATTTTGTAGGAACAAGATCTTACTAGTGAACAGATTGAAGTCACAATTTCAAGAAGTAAATAATTGAATTACATGCTAAACTACATTTAAGAAAATTAAGATGGACAGATTTCACCAACACAAAGCCTAACTAAAAATAATTTTCTTCGATTTACTTAATGAAATTACAAATGTTCCACAACCACCAAGCAATAATTTCTCCAAAATAAACACAACTTTAACTATCATTACAAATTTATGTGTTAAATTGGGTGTTTTTAACTTGTTTTTCACCTTAAAATTTGGTTGAAATCACTTATAAATCTGCCACCTTTCATCAGTAATGGTCTTGCTTTCCCTTTTATGCACCCATTTCTGATTTTGTTCTTTAATTAGTGTTGTAAAATTACCTAAGCTCGTTCTGCTTTTCATTATGTTGTGGAATAAATTTTAGTTTGGTATGTCATCCCTAAATCATGCTGCATTGTATTGTTTGAAACCTCTAAAAGCCAGGTGCAACTTTTCAGAGTCGTTGCCCTTGTTATTGTCATATATATTAGTTGCTTGGAGGATACTATTTTTTATTCGCCTAACTCGGGAACCAATGCCCCCTTGGTTGTATATTGTATGAATCTTCTTCATAGGAGGAGAATGAAAAAAAAGACCTCTTACCCTCATTGCAGCATGCAGTTGCCCTTTTGGGCACCACTGTTATTGTGCCTATGACCTACCATGTTGATGTTTGGATGTGGTCCAACAAATTTCCCTATCGACGAGGTTTCCATTTTGGAAGCAGCTCTGTCTACAATCATAAGGAACGTGAATACATAAGTCACCTTGATTAGCTCTAGTAATAAGAGTTTCTGGAGGATCCAAATTCCATCCCCTTGCATGGATCTGCTTGGAATTTGAACAGTGAGGCTCAAATACCTTTTTGGATTTTCAACTGCTCCTCAAAAGATTCATAAATCAAATGTCCATGGCATGGCTTATTCAACCCATAAGCTTAGCTCCCTCGAGACCTCTATCCACCGTAGAGACCAACAAACACGCCCACTCTTCCACCTTTGCAGTTAAGAGGCGCATTGCCTGATATACTTCTCCATGCTAGCAATCAGTAGAAGGGTTTGGATCCACCGCTTTTTGATTCAAAATTTCAAACATTGCCTGCCTGCTTGTTTTCCTGTTCACCGTGTTGTATTCACTTATCATTATTATTGTTGCCTAATAATGCTACCAAGGATTTTTAGTTTGTATGCAGAAGTTATGGTATCTGGAAGATTGAGTTTTATTTCTAGTGACAGGGTTGCTAGAAACTAGCATTTTAATTTTTGACTGTTGCAACATGTTTTTCTCAATTTTGTAGTTTCGGTAATAATGTATTTTTACTCCTATGGGTTGTCTTTGAGCTGTAGGTGATGGTTGGGCACATCTGAAAGTTTATTGGACCCTTATAATCATTATTGTTGTTGGACTCTTAATCATTATTGTTATGCCAGAATGGACTGACTTTCAACATAGTCATCATTGTTTTGAATGACCAACAAGATGTCTTTCGACATTACTCTTATTGGTGTTTGGTATTCACATGGGAATGGAAGGCTTGGAGATGTATTTTTGACCCCAAAGAAGGGGTTGGAGGTGGTAGGGAGTGGAAAAGAATGCTGCTGCAAATGTAGCTGGCAACCCTTAAAGCATCCCATTTGGTGGCCAATATTATCCCTCTGGGTAATGGGAATAGCTTTTCTTCAGCATGTTGCATATAGTACTGTTCAGGATAATGCAACATGTTTTGTGGATTGCTGCATGTGTTACAACGAATCATTTTGTATGGAGTTCATAGTTCATTTTTTCGTTCTTACTAGTAGAAATGTTGGATATGTTTATCTTCAGAATTTGGTGGAGCTCAATAATATGAAGAACTTCTCTAAAGCCCATGAGGTGAAGTATACACATGCAATTCTAGAGATTAATTGTAAAAAAAAGATTACTCACTCTTCCTAGATTTTTCTGCATATTTTAGGGTTTCTCTAGAGTCTTTGTTCTTGAACTTGTTTGTGTGTGATTGATTGCAGGGTTGTTTTATTTAACATTGCTTGAAGTTCTCTATTTGTTCCCCTTTACTTCCAAGTAGGGCAGATATGCCACATCTCAGCACATTAGCAAATGAATTTAATGCGCAGTGTCAAACTACCTCAACAAGGAACAGTAGCACCTATCAGAGATGCCAACCTCCATGATGTGCCATTAAAGGAAAACAAATAGAGAGCCTCAAATATGTAGAAGTTAAAATAACCGTTCCACACTCAGTTACTTTCTAACAAGTTCAAGAGCAGGGTTGTGCAATGGAGGATTCCTCAAATGTGAAAAAAGCCCATGAAGAGTGAGCAGTACTTCTCAAGTCACTAATCTATAGTATTGCATGTCTATACATTGCCTTATGGGCTTTACAAAAGCCCATCTTCACATTATTGAGATCTATCACATCTATATATTATTTTTAGATGAACATGTCCAACATCTCTACTCATGTATCAGTCCTCAAAAGTTGTTGCATTAGCTCCAGTGGCTCAATTTGCAATATGTGGAAAAAAGAGTCATTACCATTGACTAAAGGGAAAATGATGGCTACTAAATTGGATGCTTCAAGGGTTGTGTCAGTACATTTGTAGCGGCATTTGTTTCCCCTTCTGCCTCTAATCTTTTCTCTGAGGTCAGAAATATCTCTCAAAATCTTTTATTTCTGTGGGGATACCAAATACCAACAAGAAGAATGCCAAAAAATACCTTGTTGGCCATTCAAAACAAATGATGACAATTAGGCATCATTTAAGTATTTGATGAAGCATTGTGCTGCATGTGACTGTGTTTTGATGCAAGAATAATGTTTTGAACAATCCTTAAACTTCTAAACCAACCTAATCCTTACCTATAGGTCAAAGACAACTCATATGAGTCAAAACATGGCATTATCAAAACTACAATAATGAGAAAAATGTGTTGCAATTGTCAAAATGCAGCCTTCGGGAACTTGTCACTAGCAAAAGAACTCCATTTCCAACTGCCATAACTTTTCAATAGGTTCGAATCAAGGTGCCATATTTTTTGACATTATACGATTTTTGGAGTGGAATCCAAATAGTCAAGCTATTTCAGGTTTAGATGCCATTCATGGTTTGTTGTTGATTCTGGACCAGGCCTGTAATTAATGAGGCCCGTGGTGATCGTAATGGTTCAATTTTCTCCTATTATGCATTTTTTTTCTTGTAAATATTCCTTCTTTCTCCATTTGGCATGAAAATGGAAGTGGAATGGTCCCCAAAGTGTTTACAACCCCAAATAAGAAGTTTATAGCATTTACTACAAGTGCCACCTAAACTTGCAGTATTATTGTAGCTAAACTTGCAGTTGAATGAAACACTTCTGGTACTGTCTGCAAGTGAACTTGCAGCCACATGAAGCCTTTGTGAGTTGCTATGGTTGACTTCCAACCTTGTTATAGGTGTCATTCTAACTTGCTACTGGGGACTTGCAAGCTTGACCCTGCTTGTTCACCTAAAACTGATTCACTTAGGTATTATAATATAAAGTTTGTAAAATTTTGATTGAAGGTAATAACTATCACTGAAAGCCTTGCAGATGTTTAGGGGAGTTCTTATTGGTGGGAGCATCATATTCTTCTGCTAGAAGATGAGAGCTTTTATTGAGGATATAAAAAATAATAGGATGACATGGTATTGTAGAAATTTATGTTCTTTTCAAATTTCTAGTGGATGTATTAGTGAAATGTCATATTTTATCATGTAGGCACAATGTGAGTGTAAATTACTATATAGTGGGTAAAAATTACAAGTTCTCACGATTTCTAATAAAGTTCAGAAATGGAAGCAATATGAAAGGATCAATATGACAAGTTTGGAGGCCTTTGAAGGCACCTGGATCTTCATGGCACATGCTATTTTTCATAATTTTATGGCTTTTAATGCAAACTCCATATCCTTTTAAAGTGCAGTTTTAGGGTTAGGGTTGGTTATATATTTTAAAAATAAGTGAAAAGAATGTGGAAGGTATGAAAACCAGCAATATTGGAGTCGTGCCCTAATTTTTTGGTCACCAATTTATCCTTCACACTTGCTTTGAATGTCCGGAAATTTTTGTTATTGGAGTGACATTGAAATGATGAAGCTCAAATGTAAAAACCAGATTTATATTTGACGAGGGCAGGGGGTTGACTGAAAGCACCACCAAAAAACATGGCTTAACGATGTTAGTGGAAAACCAAGGAAAATAAAACTGGCTAGCTGGTCAAAATGGCATGATCCACAAGTTGGACTATTGTTAGCTATGTTTTTTCCTCCTTTTTGTTTCTATGGTTATAAACTTATAATCATTTCAATAATGCTTATTTTCTTGAGATTCTAATGTCTTACATATATTGTCACATTGATATATTATAAATCTATGTAGCAACACAGTTTGATTTTTATATGGTTTTGATAAGCACCAAGGTTTCTCTATGTATTCAGAATGGGATGTTGGGGGTGATGCAGGCACAAGTTTTCACATTTAAAAAAAAAAAATGGGGATGACTCGGGATGGCTATTAAAATAGTACATGCAAATTAATATTTAAATACAAATAATTTGAGAACACCAATAGTAAAATGCACAAACTCAAAGAAGCTGAATTTTGAAAAATGTGAATATTTAAATATATCAGCTAAAATTTAAGCATGAGCCTACACAATGACGTTCTGTAATGGGCTTAGTTATGATGCTGATGAATTTTAATCACTTGATCCAAGGTTGTCTGGTCTCATTGACACATTGAAGACATTGTTTAACAAAAAAATAAGTTTGAATTTTTAAACGGGTCAGATGTATTTCCTCAAGAAAGCCTCTGGGAAGCCTCTATATGATCACTTCTATATGCTTCTGGGAAGCCTCCCATGCTTTAGGATCTATAATGTTGAGTTAAGCAACAGATAGAACAAGATTCTTAGTTGGCATTTGAATAAATCTTGTACAACCATTAAGTGGAGATCATAAGTTTGGTCTCCAATGATGCATGTTAAGATGGTTTTGTGCTGGCGTATAAGCTTTTGACTGGTCCTACAGAATTGTTGGTCTTTTGATGTAACTTGAAAATTGAACTGCTGGAGTTAATTTTGCTTTAAACCAATTAGCATTACGTAATTAGCCTTATCTTCTGTTTTGGATGACAGTGAAATTTTAATAGGAACTCAGCAGCATTTCAATTCCTTTATCCGTATAATGATTAATCCTAAATCAGTAACTAGTTGAGGTGTCGTTTTGGAGAATCATATGGTGAAATAATATTTTATTGGAGATGGTGTTTCCTTGCTATAGCTACCAAAAGAGTGGATGATGCCAGACACTTGGGCAACATTTCCTAAGTTTTTTTATGTATCTATTCCAATAGCCCCAACACATTTTACCTTTCATATTTCTTAACCTCTGATGCAAATAGAACTGACTGCTTTAGACATTCAGTTTTATTTATATTTTCAATCTTTCACCAAAAGAAGGAAATGTTTCTCATACTTGTTAAGTTTTAGAATAGCAGCAAATGTAATAACACTCTATGTTGTATGTGTTTTCCAAATGCAACAATCTCTCTTTCATTTATATTGGGAATGAGGCTAGGATAGACATGTCCCTTCATAGGACATGTCTATTCATTATTATTTATAAGAAAGGACATGCCTCTTCCCATTAATTATAATTTAATCAATCTTATAATGTTTCATCAATCAATTATTAATTAAGAATAATA
>MU228173.1:1136125-1166942 GCA_018584345.1 Thuja plicata
TAATTTAATATTGAATATTAAATTTTATATGATTAATAATAATATAACATATATATTATATTATTATTAATCAACATGTATTATATGTATTCTAATGATCATACGACTGAAGCTACAAACATTAACAATACTAATAAATAAATTGTTAGGGATGATTTTTATTCATTTACTGCTTTTTAATGTTATATCCCTATTTTTGATAATCATTTGGGCATTATATATGCGAATGATCACTAATACACTATTTTGAAATCTGTTTTTTTCTCCAAATTCAGGAAAGTTCGGCATAAGAACATTGTTCAGTTTATTGGTTCTTGCACAAGGCCACCAAATCTTTGCATTGTCACAGGTGTGTAGAATGTGTAAAAGTACATTTTTAAATTCTGTTTATGATACAAATTATAAGTCAACTTTTTCTAACATTTCCAATTCTTGAGATGAAAATTTAATGGACACTTTTGCATATGTATTTATAAGTGAATCATCGGAGCATGTTTACTTCAGTACACTGCAACCTGCAAATTTGTTTTACTTCTATCACTGCAACTTAAATTTTGTGGCATGGTATTTGAAGTAATAACAATTCTTCCTGATATTTTGATCTCAGAGTTTATGTCTGGTGGTAGTGTTTATGATTATCTACATAAGCATAAAAGCATTTTCAAGTTGCCAGCTCTTCTTAAGGTTGCCATTGATGTGTCTAAAGGCATGGACTACCTGCACCAAAATAATATTATTCATAGAGACCTCAAAGCAGCTAATCTCTTGATGGATGAAAACGAGGTAAATTGCTTATTATCGGTATTTATATCCAAGGCTGCACCTGCACTTTATTTAATTGTTTATTTTAAAAGAAATATATTTAATTTGCATGAGCTACCTATACCAGATTAAGCATGTATAAAGAGAGTTATTTTCATATTAAGACTTTCCTTTTCTACTATGAGATCTTAATACCACAGCCGCTAGCTTTCTGGTTTAATAGATTTTATTTTGTTTCTCACGTCAGTGTAACCTTTTGCTTCCTCGTCTATCTCAAAATTCTTAGGGTGCATGCAAAGCTAAACCCCATTTCTCTTCCGGAGATAAGAGAAATCATCATATTCAATAGAGAAAGAAGGAGCCACTCTTTAAATCGATAGATGAGAATAGTTTGCATGTTTCCACCATGTAACTGGCTTGGTTGAGATTGACTTTCCAAACTTACAGTTTGAAACTATATGCGCAAGCTGAAAACATTTTAAACATTTTTTGCAATGAAAATGCATGTTCTCATAGTTTATAGCTGGCTTGCATGTCCTCCCCTCCATCTGAAGCCAAATTCAATCTGGAAGCCCTTTAAATAAATCCAACTCAACCTGAATCCTAGCAGAGGTAGAGTGAGCAAGAGCGTCCATTTCTAGCTACAAAGAAAAAATTCCACCTAATGTACTCCAATACCTTGGAAACATGCATCTAGGAAAACTGCAATGGTAATAGAGCAAATGAACCTAGACAAGCATAACATAAAATGATTCTTTTGATGGATTGAAGCTACGAAACCAAGGATTTACTAGCAAAACATGCTAGGCCCAATGTGAAGGACCTTTTTCTAAAATAAATGATTTGTCTCGTACGGATTCTCATAGAAGCACAAAGAGGTCTTGAGCACATAGGTATATTTCTATTGGTTTTTTTTTAACACGGGGCACCAAATATTATAAATTGGAGCATGCAAATTTTCTAAACTAGGCAAAAGGCACTAAACTTATAGGTTAAGCCATGCTTGGAGAGTTTCTCTTCCTCATATGGCACCTCTTTAACTAGGGAAAGAATAGGATGCTTCATTGTACAAGGAATAATATGTTGGTGCTTAAATAGAGAATCCAGAGATATATCTTTCTATTAGTCTGTAATTTTTTTAATTAGTCTTAGCATCAAGAATAAGCTATGCCTTAGTAAGGTACTCACTTCCCAAGCAAGATAAATCTCCATTAGTTTAAACATTCATTTTCAGGCCCTATTTAGAAGGTGTTATTATGGGGGCCATAAAAACCTTGGGCATAACTGGGGGGAGACTGAGTTTGGATAGGACAAAATGAATCCCATGTTTTAATACATCTCTTGCTTTCCCTAACACCTCCAAATCCAAAACTAGACCTGTTGCTACCCATTGACCTTGTTAGCTTTTTAGAAGAATGCATTGGAAAGACTAGTTTGAAAATTTTCTGGTTAGTATCTCTCTAGCACAAGGCCACTACAGAATTGATTTTTTTTTACTCTATTTTGGTAATAAATTAAATAAAAGTTGAAGTTCCTTTTTCCTTTTGTATGTTCCTTATAATGTACATTCTATGTTGTCAATTTCAATTGGTAGTTGACCTAAGGAAAGCTTGCTTGATCATGGCTAGCAGTTTGGATTCAGTTGACAAGTTAGGTGATTCGTTGGCTAGTGTGTTTCTACACGGAACTGCGATGACGAAGTTGTTCCGGTAATTGCGGATTTGGCAAAGTTGTTCGTAGATGGCGAAGTTGTTCCGGTAATTGCGGATTTGGCGAAGTTGTTCGGAGATGGCGAAGTTCCGGTAACTACAAACCTGACATTGGGCTATGTGTAGCGTGTTCATGGTCCCTCTCTCTCTTGGAGTGGATCACGCTTCTTGATTTAGGTTCGGGTTATGCATTTAATGATTATCTCTTATCTGGATGGGTTCATGCTGTATATGACCTATGCATTTAATGTTTATCTCTTATCTGGTTGGGTCCATTCTATGTTTTGGTCTAGATGCTTCCGGCATGGGACCTTATTGCATTTTGCTATTGCCTTGGCCGACTTGTAACTTAAATTGTAATATCCTTTTGACATGGCTGACCTTGTAATCTCTAATGATCTATCTTGTATAGAAGTATAGTTTATGCTTTGACAAAACATAGGTGTGAAGCAAGTGGAGTGTGCAAACTAGTGAAGATCTACAGTTAGCAGAGCAGAGTTCAGTGACAGTGATAGAGAAGAAAAGGCAGTGCAGTGTGTTGCTAAGGTTGACAGTATTGTGCAAATCAGCTACATAATCGGGATAATCTCTCTTTATTCTTGTATAGAGTTGTATGTACTTTGACCCTAAGACAACAAGTCTTGGGTGCACAAGTCTGTTGTTGTATCTTTGCTAGTTTGGCAGTGAGCCTCTATTTGCAAGTCTGGAGCAGTGAGCTCCTAATTGTATCATCGTTGTATTGGCAATGAGCCTTTGGTTGCAAGTTCGGAGCAGTGAGCTCCTACCATCTTTTGTAATTAGATTATATACATCAGTGAATTATTCTTTTTGGGTAAGTGCTCATCATGGTTTTTCTCTATTTGGGTTTTCCACGTACAAATCTGGTGTTTCTTGTGTTGTTGGTTCTGTTCATTACTTGCTTAATGTTTCATGTGGTAACTATAAAAGTTAGTGTGATTTTGGTTTATGCTGATTCAACCCCCCCTCTCAACATCCAGAGTGTGTTCAACAGGGTAATAGGGATGTGATTGGGAAATAACTAGAAGAATTAAGCATAATTGCAAATATTTGTGATATATCATAGGTAGCATGATATATTGGGCGTCTGTAACCGCGACAATATAATCACCATTAAAATTGTCGAGGATATTTTGTTTTTCGTGCAGTAATTTTTATCCAAAAACTCATGAAATTGCTCTCTTAATGCGGGAAAATCAGCAAAAAAAACCTAGGTCATGATCGATGATGTTTTAAAACCATTTTTTTTGCATTTTATCGTCACAATTTTTGACATGACTAGGGTTTTGTTGCAGCTCCATAGCACGTGACATTTGTTAAAAATAAAGGTCACCAATTTCTAAAACTTATTTGTCTTCATTATCGGTCACATAATCTAATTGACGCGACTAGGGTTTCAATATATAGTTAAGATATATATAATTTTATATATACTGAAAGTTTGAAACTATATATATAATATATAATATAATAATATGTCATGTGTATCTATATAAATCTTCTTGTAGAGTTATATTATTATATTATTATGGCACAAGAATATTTATAATGGAGCAAGAAGAAGAATATATCAAGATATGTGGCAAACTTCATGTTTCTCAATATGTTAAACCATTCAAATAACCACCATCTAATTGGGTGTAGTTATCTATCACAAATATTAGATATTAAGTACAATAAAAAAAATATTAGATATTAAATATATGAAGGAAAAATATATTAAAAATTTGTGTATTTTCAAATGTTCGATAAATTTGCCGAGTTATTGCGGAGTTTTACCCCGAGTTATTGCCGAGTCCCAAATTTTTTAAATTTTTGAGCCTGCCGAGTTATTGCTGAGTCAGTTTTTCCACTAGGGTATTAAGTATCTGGTTGAAATGACTGAAGGTTTTGGGGGCATGTTGGCAACCATTTATCTCCAAAAATGATTACGACTAAATTAGTATGATACAAAACCAGTCCAAGCATAAGAATTGTGTGAAAACTTACAGCTAGTACGTGCCACACTTCAATAACTTATAATGACCTGTCAATGCTCAGAAATTATGATAGTTGGTTTACTCACCAGCACTCAGCATACTTTGGAGTATACTGATGAGTATGGCTGTTAGTTGTTAGTACTTTTCACAAGTTTTTCCTCGTGGGTTCTTATTATTATCTTGTATATTGAGCACGTGGATTCACCTCACCTGATAAGCTGAATATTATAACTTTTTCTCTCTTGTACAAACCTATATATTCTTGCATCAATGCCACAAATTCATGATGCTTTCCTTATTTGAGTTTTTCTCATATACTTAATATGTTTACATTGTTGTGCACTTCGTTTAGTGTTTGTGTATATTCCACATTTCACTGTGTTTTCATCCATGAATATAGAACCTCAGGTTTTGTCTAAATAAGGCTGATTGTGTTGCCTTGATGCATTTTTGTAGGCACTACTTAAGATTGTCTCATGGTTGTGGTATGTTCTGTTTCCAAAGATTTGAAATTGCTTCATTTTTGTGGAAACTGATTGCCACAAGGCTTTGTGACTGAATGCATGTGATTTCTATTACTCAGAACTTGTGCTCAGCATATGGTAGATCATCCATTTGGGACTGTCAGTGTCATTGAAATAGTAAATGAAAGAGAAGCATATTCTCTATAAAATTGCTGTACTAAAAATTTCTGGTGATGAAATTGACTAAGTATCTAATGCAAATATGCTTCTTGGTTTCTGCACCCAGGTTGTTAAAATAGCTGATTTTGGAGTTTCTCGTGTGCAATCTCAGAGTGGAGTTATGACTGCTGAAACTGGAACATATAGGTGGATGGCTCCTGAGGTGAATGTCCCTAATTTAATTTTTCCTTTGTTGTTCCTTCCTACCCTTTTACTCTCACTGATAAGAGCCTCAAAGAAAGGAGTCGTTTCAGCCTAAAACACCCAACAGAATATTTTATAGCATGTCTATATGTTCCTCGATGTCCTGAGAGATTGTATATACTTATTTGATTGCTTGCTTTCATTGTGTCAATAGCGTATGCTGCGATGTGTTGTTTTTTCCTTTTCATTAGTAAATTTATTTGCTTAATCTTAATTGATCGGAATAACTTGTTTGTAATCATAGATTCAATTAATGCTATTTCTGGAGGATCATTTCAAGATAATTGACATGGCGCACTGGTAGAACCATAACCATATATTGTTAGTTCCTTCTTGTAATGAATTTTTTATTGCATCATATGAGAAACCAAGCTTCCATATTTTTATTTTCTACATCAGTTACATAATGTTGTTTAAAAGCAGGATAAAGATCTGATACTTGGTTTAAAGCTCATGTTTTTTCTCTGACTGAATTTCCAATCTCAGTGGTTGCGGTTAAATTGTGAAGGATGATACAGGGAATGAATGTGTATGGATTAAAATTTAAATTATTTTCATTGTCAATTCCTGTTTGATTGATGTCTGTATCCAAAAATTTGTTCTTCAAGGGTTTGAGAGGCAGGAATTCTTGTCGTATGTTTTGTTCCTCGAGGGATTGAGGTGCAGGAATTCTTGTTGTATGTTTTGTTCCAACATTTTAGTTTTCACTGTTGAGTAGCCAGTGACCATCATTTGCAGGTCTCATTATTTTTCAGAGTACCATAGGGATGCATCCCTGGGGTCTGGGTAAGGTCCCCAATGCTTTGGTGTCCTGAAGACCTTGGAACTTTGAGGGGATGTCCCCTCTTTTGACCAGACAGCCTGCTCCATTTGGTGCATAAAAATAGAAAAGGAAACTTTATCAATGAAAAAATACTTGAATACCCTAAAAAGCTCAAGAGGGGGGAGGATTGTCATCGTGAATGCAACACATTTTATTTATTTTGAATTTTTAACTGCTTTTAGTTTGTTTAAATTATTTTAATCTTAACAGTAGTCCCTGCACTGTCCCCAAATTTGGGCAAATTTGGGAAAATTACTGCCATCCTTGAAACCTTGTCCCCACATTCCCCAAGCACTATTTTTTTTTCATAGTCCTTGACTTTTATGCGATATCTATTATCAGCCATATCCATAGGAGCAATCATGTATGTGGTTTGTAGCATTTATTATTTTTGTGGTATTTTCTATACATTATTGCTCATTAAGGGTTTTATCCACTGAGTTCGTAGAACAAACTATAGATGATAATTAAAATGCAGTTTATGTGTTACAGAAGTTTAAACTATTTTTTTTACACTTAATGAAGGTTATAGAGCATAAACCATATGACTGTAAGGTTGATGTTTTCAGTTTTGCAATTGTTCTATGGGAGCTTCTCACAGGGAAGGTGGGTAAATATTTATAATTGTCTTTATTTTAGTATTTTAGATACTGATACTGATTTAAAATTGTTTTTTGACTACTTACAAGTACATTAAAGTTTTGTTTCTATAACAAATTCCTAGATAACTAACTTGAAGATCTCATTGTTTTCTTCTTAACTAGTTTGTTTGTAACTTTCTATATTTGATTTCTCAGCTTCCATATGATTACCTCACTCCATTACAAGCAGCTGTTGGTGTTGTTCAAAAGGTATGAATCATGATTGCTTGATTATGCATTCTCCTTACAATATGTCCATCGATAGCTTTAGTTTTCTTTTTCTTAAATGCTTTTCAATTGCTTACAGTCATATCTTGCATCTTGATCATAGTATGAATTTTGTTTAATGAATTCTTGTAATTTCCCCTTTTTTCGGGCACATTATTTCTGTTGCATCGTTAGCCGTTTTATCTTGGCCTGATAGGCTAACCAGGGCTTGACTGGGGTCAATTTGATATTTGGCCTAGGGAATTCCAGTTTCAGGCCAATCAGAGTAAGTTTCCGTAGGGTTTCCAGATACTTACTATTTATAGTAAATTGACAGAGTTCAGTCTTCGTGGCATTTCAGTATTGGACTTGGAGCGTATTGCCAAGAGCTTTTCGGCAAGCTTTCACACGTCCTTTTCCGAGTTCGTTTGGTCATCCATTTTAATGCCAGAAGATTTCATACTTTATTATTATGTCACTTTATTATTAAATGGATGTATTACTTTAAAGTGACAAAAAGTGAGAATATGAAAAAAAAGAGAAGGGAAACTGAAGAGTCACAACTATTGCTTTTAAAGACGGAATGGAGACTCATTTGGGATATGCTTAGTTTATGAATTCATTTTCTCTTGGAGAATCCATGGAGAATCCAGAGAGCTTCCAGCTTTCGATTCTGAAACCTGAGGATGGAAACGTTCAGGCTTTCTTGGTGGATTGGACGGAAACCCAGTTCATCTCTGAGGTGGATTCGCGACGGAGGTCACCATTGCACTTCCATGTTCTTGTCATTTGATATTATTGTTGCATACTATAGTTCAGATTTGGATTGTTTGAAATCCCACTGTTATTGTATTGTTGTTGTATAATGCAATAATATTTGTTGAGGGTTTTATTGGAACATATTGCTGGTTTATTCTTGTTGAATCAATGGTTTATTGTGTGAATGTATTTGTTTAAATCTTCTGAGTTATATTTGAGGAATTTGGGGAAAAAATCCGGTTTGGGACATTTCAGTGGTATCAGAGCTGGTTTTCCTGCTAGCCTGTGGAGTTTATTCGAAAACATATTTATAGAAGGGTTTTTATGAGTAAAGGAATTCAGTGGTATTGGATAGGCATTCTTAGCTTCAGACGTAGCAAGCAGAAGAATAGACATATTTCTAGAATTTTGATATGTCAGTTTGAACCGTGGTGTTGCATTCAAGGAAATTTCAGAGATATATATTTCCGAGAGCTGGCAATCATACAACCTGCTCATGCAATAGAAAAGGGACCCAAGGAATTAATACAATATTAAGCCAACGGTCAACCTAAAGGCTGGGCCCTCTACGTCAAAACTCACCGCTGTCCAGGTGCCCGCGTGGAGGGAAGTCGGATCATAAAACATCCCAAGGAGACATCGCAGTGTGAAGTATTACTGCCGACTACGTTCCTGTAAGCTAGAGACTTTTGCTATTGGTTTGTTGGTACTGTGGCATCCACTTGCAAAAATATTATGCCTAGAAGGGAAGCGTGGACGTGATAGTTGGAAGTCGCTAGAGTTGTGACCGGGCCCAGGTACCACGCGAAGTGTAGTAGACCGTAATCGCAGTGCATAGCGGAGGTTGAGTTGGGGAGAATGGAGTTATAGCATGGCAATAGTAGGAATTGCGACCATTCCATAAGGGTCGCGCGGCTAGTAGACCATAGAAAGAGCCCGTGTGGGAAGGAACACGACCACTAAGCCGCACTGGAGGCACAAGAGGGAAGGCTTACATGCTGCCCGCCAACTGTTGTCGTTCGTACCAAGGTTTTGGTGGGGTGCTGAGCGGGGGCCGTAGACTCTACAAGGCATAAGATCATTCTTGTAATTTTCACAAAGAATTGGAAAACATATGAGTTTTAATAAACTCTCAAAAGAAAGACGCCAGCACACACTGTATGGTGACGTTTAGATGAAAACATGGTTGGTATTGGAAAGGTGGGTGCAACCGTTGCTGGGAGTCGACAACACTAGCACATAGTGTCGAGCACGTGATGGTGTGAACGCCAAGTGGGAGGATGCATAGACTGAGCATATCACAAACTGTAGTCGTTATACTGATATACACTCCGCACAAGCATACTGGAAAGCCGAGACAACAACACTGCAATATACATGCACTGTGTTTGAATATCATTTGCTGTGTATAGCGGATTGAGACAGAACCTTCATGCTGGCGGAGCTTATTTGGAGCTATTATTGTTTGTGGAAGCACCTCAAAGAAATTAAAGATTACATTGATATTGCCTATCTAAGGCTGGGTGGTCATTGGGGCTGCCTTAAGGCTCGCAGGTTGATTATCCAACACAGAGGAGTGGTTACGCAGGGATCTTTGGGGTGCCAGTAAATAGTGAGACACGACAGCACCAGGTTGGGAACGTGTTTGGTGTCTGGTCCCTTCATGACTTTCGGTTGCTTACTGTGACTCCATAGCAGTCAAGAGAGGCTGAAGACGACATACACAATCCTGGGCGCTTTTAGGAAGAGGAGAAAATCGCGGCAGCCTCCCCATTATATGGCGATATCACACAGGCTGGATTTGATATTGTAGTCTTGAGACATCAGCGTATAGCCAGGTTGACCCACTGTGTCTTTCTTCCAATTTTGCATTACTCTGAGAGTTTGTTTTAATATATGTTGTATGCTGGTAGTGAGAATTTATTAAAATCTAGTTATTATCTTGTATCCTTGTGTATGTCTCCTTGGATACACTGAATATTATGCAACAAACACCTCTCAAACACATATGGTATTGCAAGTGAACTGCATTTATAAACAAACCATTGCAATTGAATGGTTTAAACTTTATGTCAGAATAGTACAGTTATATTATGGTTGTAAAATGCATTCAACAGAGGGAATCAGAAAAACTTAACAGATAGTGATACACTTTTACATATCAGAATTGTGTTAAAAATTTAATGAGACTTCCAGACCAAGATTCACAGTTGATTTCTAGAGATTGCTTAGAAAGTGTTGGAAAATCAGAAATATTATTGTGGTGACAACACTTTTCAGCTACAGAAGTTGATTCAGTCCATTGCATGAAGCTTAGAGAAATTTGAATAATGGAAACCTTGGAAAGCCCTGTATTCTCAAAAGAATTCAATGACACATTTTATGGTGAACAACTACGGGACATATAGAAAGAAATTGAAATAGGAAATGAATTATGTTGCCTTAGATGGCAATTAGGGAGTAAGAAAGTTTGGGAGATATGCTTGCCAAATTAGATAAGATAGATTCATATCTATCTAGGATAGACCAATCTGATTGTAGGCTCTTCAATTGGGCTATGCAACCCTCAATGGTTGTTTTGGCCCAACGCAGGTTTATGGAACATCCACATAAAGATGTTAGGCTTGTAGTTGCTTCATGTCTCAGTGAGATCACACGGATTATAGCTCCGATTACCCCTTATACCGATTACATTTGGAAGCAGGTATTACAGCTAATTGTGGATAGTTTAGGTGGACTAAATAATGATAAAAGTCCTACCTTTGGTAAGCAGGCAAAAATCTTGGAATTAATGGCAAGAACTAAAATTTTTATTCACATGATAAGTAATTTCAGGAAGCATCATCTAGATAAGGTGAAGACTTGCATAAAAACTATCATGTCCTTGATCTCAGATGAGGATAAGGACATATGTAAACAATTGCAATCAGATTTGTTGGCAATGTGGAGAGGAGAACAAAGGACCTCACCCGTGGCATGTGAACTCTCGGCTGAATTGATTGAGCATTAGGTTGAAAGATTCAAGGATTTATTGACTGAAAATGAGCAAATATCAATAGACATACATGTTGCAGGATCTCCGGAAATGGGCAAGGACCAAATGAGAACAGGGCAGATTTGTTTTATATGCCAAGAGGATTGGTCACATGAACATGTTTGCGGTATTAATCAGAAAAAGAGTTTCCAACCAGCCAAGATGATTAATATGGAGGAGGAATCAACCATCACAGGTGAAGAGTGTTCAAAGCTCTACTTTGGTGACTTAGAAGCTGAGATTGACAAAATTATGATTAAAGGCTGTGACAACCAGATGGATGCCTTTAGCATTTCATGTAATGAGGAATCGTGTGATTTCTTTAGCAGCACCTCACTTATGCGTAATGCTGATTTGGATGACCAATCAGGTAATGCATTCTAAAATGACAATGATGAAAAGTGTGCCTTGAAGAGTTAGGTGAAAGTCAATGACGATGCCATTATTGCAACTCTTGAACATCATGATAGCACTCACAAGATTATTGAGGATCTTTGTAGGAAGGCTCAGATGGAAAAAGGGCAAAGTGGTATTAGGATTGGATCTTATGTTGCAGATTTACAGGGGATAAAACAACTTTTGAGGATTGGAAATCAGAATTTCTATGTTTACTTTAAGATCGCGACTACCTGTTATAGTTTGCTCGAAGACATGCTGAGTAATTGAGGGAAAAGGAGGATGAGGTTAATAAGCTCAATAGAGAGCTTAATGTTGCCTAGGATGCATTGGAGCACACACGTATTGCTCTTCAGGAAGCAAGAAATCAGATTGTTGCCACTAGCCAATACAGGGAACAGGACGACAAAGAAAGGTCTGAATTCTTTGAGGAGGTGATTTAGGAACTTGATAGCATACAACAGACTTATGACTTGGATAGCTGCCCCAGAAGATCAAGTACCAAATCTTTGGATCATCCAGAACTTCTTTATGAGTTGGATAACTTTCAGGCAGTTGACAATTCCTTTTTTGAGATCGATGCTGATTTGACATTTGATAATTCCCTTTTTGAGCTAGATGAGGAAGATATCTCCTATCCCCATGACGAGGATGAGGTTGATTGCAGGATTTGGGACCCAGGCTCAGTTACTAGAGACGAGTCTTGGTCACCAGATTGGAGTAACGAGGTGAGTTCAGTTGTTGAGCAGTTTGGTCTCTACATCAGTGGTTCAGGATGGGTAGTTGTGACTTATTGCCTGATGGGTGATATGCTTTTCCTTGCGTTATCTCTCGGTGATGGAGAGATGTCTAGTATTGATGGCATCCAGGAGGCATCTGCCTTGTCACATTTGACAGATGGACATAATGCTGATTACAAATCAACCTTGGATAAAGACATGGTTATCAGTATGACCAAGGGGTACCTAAGGAGAGAAGACAGTGTTGATGAGTATCCCTTGATTCGTTCCCCTCTTCACACAGCTGAGATTCAACCACATTACCGTACCGATTCATCGAGTGCCTATGATAACTCTATCATCACAGATTTTGAGCATGATGACGACGTTTGGATAGAGTCTTTTCAGTATGGGATGGATGGTAGGTTTGATACACTTCCCTTCATGACAAAGGAAGCGATGTCTTGCAGTTTTGGTAGTTTGCTTCTTCAGTACAGATTCCGTTTTGGGCTGCATATTAGAGGGGCAATGTTGTGGCAATTGGACAATTCACTCATTATGGGCACGGATCGACAGGATATTTCAGTCAACTGGGGAGATGGGTGGCCCTTTTGTTTGTGGGACCCAGTAGGGACTTTCTAATGGTTAGCGATAATTCAGGGAGCTGGTTGACATAATGTTAGGTTCCCACCTTCATTTGACCTTAGTGGTGCTTGTGATTTTAGTTTGAGTGAGACTCTCAGTTGGATTGAGGATCTTCTCACAAATAATGGCAGCACAGGGCAGGTTGGTTCGACTGATCAGGCACATGGGGTGATTTGGGATCCCGACATTAGCATGATTAATGCTTTGTTGCTGTGTGGTCTTGATGAGTGGCTTCATAAGTTTGGACATGTTGTTTGTGTCAGTTTGGCACAATAGATTGGTGGAGCAGCTTCCTTGAGGTTGGTATGGGATCCAGGCATTTTGGTCGCAACATGCATATACCAATTGCTTGAGGGCAAGCAATCTCTGGGAAGGGAGGATTTATAATGTCCCCTTTTTCGGGCACATTATTTATGTTGCATCGGTAGCCGTTTTATCGTGGCCCGATAGGCTAACCAGGGCTTGACTGGGGTCAGTTTGATATTTGGCCTAGGAAATTCCAGTTTCAGGCCAATCAGAGTAGTTTCCGCAGGGTTTGCAAATACTTACTATTTAAGTAAGTCGACAGAGTTCAGTCTTCGTGGCATTTCAGTATTGGACTTGGAACATATTGCCGAGAGCTTTCCGGCAAGCTATCATACGTCCTTTTCCGAGTTCGTTTGGTCATCCATTTTAATGCCAGAAGATTTCATACTTTTTTATTATGTCACTTTATTATTAAATGGATGTATTACTTTAAAGTGACAAAAAGTGAGACTATGAAAAGACAGAGAAGGGAAACTGAGAGTCATAGCTATTAAAGACGGAATGGAGACTCATTTGGGATATGATTAGTTTATGAATTCTATCACACGTCCTTTTCCGAGTTCGTTTGGTCTCTATTTATCTCAAGAAAGATAAGAAAGAATTACTATTAGTTTCTAAAAAATATATACTTGTGAACTTGAGATTTAGAAAGTGATAACATCAACATGTCAATGAGTAGGACAATCAAGAAACCATAAATGAAGATAAATTTCAGGCTAAAAACATAAGCACATTAATTAATTTGACATTAACAAGCAATTTTTTTGTAATGCCATCCAACTTTTGTCTTTTGTTCCTATTTTCTCTGCCAAATTCACTTCATGCTGTTCTGCCATGATGCATATCTAGTTCCACATGGATTTGAGCACATAGTCTTCAACATCATGATGATGTTTAGATTATCCTATAACATCCTCATGACCCTCTTTCCAAGTTTGTGGCACTCAATAATACCTTACTAGACAATCAACTAACTTTCAACATTTCTACAAGCAATACTATTTCCCCTTAATGGACTAGTAGAATAAAGCATAGTTGAAAATATTGCCAAAAGCTGTAATGTCCACACCTCCTATGTTGATCACTGCTTGGTTCCTTGATGAATAAACCTCCTCTTGATGGAGAATTGATCTGGTTTGGTATGGATCTTCTCTTAATCAGTTATGTCTCCTCAGAAATGAGATCTTTTCCTCCAATTATGAGGGTCTTTTATTTTTACTGGATTTTTCCCCGTGTTCTGTTACTCCCTCTATTGTGCATTATATTATGTTTTTGAAAAGTTCGATACTGGAAAATGAGGTGATGATATTCTTTCTCTAGTTAATAAATAAATAACCCGGATGGTTGATATGTATCATTACTAGATTGGATGGAATCCCTCATGTAAGCATATGGTGTTGATAAATTGTAATTCCAACTTTTGAGTCTTCGACTATGACGATTCTGGACAACCTGCACAATTTTCTTTGACTAATCCTTGTTAAGATATTCGCAAGAGTCTAGATACTCGTAGTTTGCAGACAATAATGAATCTCGTTTGGAGTACTAGTTATGATGTGCAGACAAGAGCTAAATGCTTATGCAACTATCGACACTGTTACAAGGAAATATAGTTCTTTGACTTCCAAGGACGCGATTCCTGTTCTTGACTTGGCAGTAGCCTTCCGTGACACTTGTACCCCATTGATTGATCGATCTATATCAAATTTATCTCGATCTTCTTTGATCCCCTTGTTCATTTATTTCCTTCATCTATAGTGTTCATGGTCTCTTTTTGTAGTGTATATACTTGAGGCGTCTATCTTCAAATCAGTGATTTCTCTGTCGTGACCCATTGCAGAAAACCACCTAGTCTTTGATGTGTTTGTCCATTGGCACTCCTCATAATGTTTTAAGAGTGTCTGAACCTCCATAGTTCCTCCATGTCTCCCTCATATGCCCTTGATGTTGAATCGAGAATCCGTAATATTTCCTCTGATCTCTTCCCCAACCTTTTTTCCCCCCCGTTCTCTCTTACCTTGTTCATACCCGCAAGGGGTAAAGGAAAAGGAATGACTTTCCTTAAAGTTGTGACTTTGAGTCATGAATTCATGCGATGTCTTTTAATCATTGTTTAATCAAATAAGATATATATATATATATATAATACTATACTATGATAATATTAATATACATATATATTATATTATATATTTTATTTATTATTATTATTTATCTTGTGATTATCAAGTTTATATTATATGATATTATAATATAATTTAAATATTATGTTACAATTATTTTATCATTGTTTATTAATTTATATTTTAATACTATTCTATTATTTAATTCTTATTTATTATTAAATACTTTTTCAGACGGGGCTATCATAAAAGTAAAAACTCACCAAGGCCCAAACAAAACTCGACAACTTAAGAAATTGCTTAAATTTAATTAGAAATGCATTTTTTGGCAAAATTCAATGAGATAAGTCTAGTTAGTTAGTAAATGAGTAAACAAAAGAAACAAGTTGAGTCTAGATATATTTAAATGCAAATTGGGTACAAAATGACATCCTTATGTGGAATGCTTATGGATGGTAACTTGATAGTTTGAAGCAAAATTAAAATAACAAATTGTCTTTGTAAAACTATAAGTAAATATAACATCAAAAAAGTCTACATCTTCCTCTTCCCCTTCTCAGATTTAGTAAAAACTATCTTACATGTAGAGGGTCTAGGCCTAGGAGTCTGTTATGGCTGCGCCTCCTCGCTCGACACAACTAATTGTGGCTTGACCTCCATCCTGGATGTAGATGCTGCTGGCACTGGCTGTGATTCCTCATTATCCTCAATATCCTCATCCTCCTCAATGTCATCCAGTGCGAATCCACTCCCCTCCTCCATAACATGCCTCTCCAAATCATAGATCTCATCCTCTGTAAACAATGAAGGCTTCTCTTGTGATGTCCAATCACTATAAGAATCTATATCATCCAAATCAATTAGACCAGCTGGTGTTTCCTCTACCTTCCTTGTGCGCAACTCAAGATTATATTGCACAAAGACAAGGTCATTGAGACATTTCTAAGCTAACTTGTTCCTCTTCTTCATGTGGATGACCTCGAACAGGCTCTGATTGTTCTCACAATTGGATGAACTACAAGGCTAACATAAAACTTATAGTGCAAATTTGGGGTATTTCCACCCCAATTTTGCAACCAAGCATCTACAAAATAAAATATTGAAGAGTTAGAAAGCAATGTGAAAACATATTTTAATTTTTATCTACTTATCATGGATGTGAAAGACTACAAAATTTCAAATATTTTTCTTGGCGTTCGAGTGGTTCTTCCTCTTTTGGCTAACTTTGAAGAGAATAACTTACCACTTGCATTCTATTAAATTTTCAATTCGGACACAAGGAGGTCTCTCACCTCAAGCTCGGGTATAATCCTTTGGATGCATGTAGTGTGGCCCTCCATGACCTCTGCATGCGGTTGGTGGAGCTGATTATTCTACCTCCTATCAATAATTTTCCATATGGGGTCAAATTTGAGGTTGTCCCCCTTGTAGTAATTTTTCATAGACTCTTTGGCCCTATCCACCCCATTGGGGTTTGATCCCCATCTACCAATCGGAGAACTCTAACCAAGGGCTCTGACACCTACAATTGAAAAATACAAAAAGATTAATCCTCTGATGCATCACTGTCTTTATGTTTTTCTGATAGTGATCGATTTGTTGATGCAAATGAGGATCAAGTGATTGATGCCGCTTCAACAATATCTACAATGGTTGAAAAAGCTATACTCCCCCCATGGAGGTTGATGTTGCTGAAAGTTCTTTTACACAGTCAGATGATGCCAGCACGTCAAGCTCTAATGATGTATGGATGTTGGAGTTTGATGGCAGTTGTGCATCAACCAGTTCCAATGTTGGGGTCGTGTTGATTTCCCCACAAGGAGAGAAGTTCCCTTACTCTTTTAATTTGTAGTTTGATAATACCAACAACACGACTAAATATTAAGCTTTGATACTGGGTATTGACGCTACACAAAATAGAGGAATCCGGAATTTGTGTGCTCAAGGTGATGCTGAGCTTGTGGTTTTTCAAGTTCGAAATCAGTATCAAACAAGGAATGAAAGGCTCAAGCACTACAGGAATTTAGTGTGGGATTACATTGAAGGATTTGATGCTTTTAATGTTTCCATGGTCCCAAGGAGTTTAATAATAAAGCAGATTCACTCACAGCCTCTGCAACTCTCTTAATTCCTCATAGGTGTTTTGAGCAAGATAGGTATACCATCCAATTGGTATATCACCCAAGTGTTCCTGATAATTCTGATCACTGGGAAGTTTTCAATGATGATTAGTAGATCATCAATTTCCTGGAAACAAGAAATAACTTTGATGAGTTATATTTTGAAGGTAGTAATTCTCCTCCCTGTGAGAACATTTCAGAAAAGGATCCTGAGACTGCTGAGGAATTCATTCAGCTTAAGGGCAATAAAATTCTTAAAGTTTTGGTCTCACTGGAACGAATGTTTGATAAGCATGATCGCTGTCAAAAATCAACAAGAGACTGGATCAAATTTTACTATGGAGTATGGAAAATACAATCTTGGATCACTTGCCGATCCAAAGTTTGTTAATATTGGTAAGTGTTGTTCACCAGAGGACAAAGACCAGTTCATTGATCTCTTACGTCAATACATGGACGTGTTGGCATATTCATATGATGACCTGAAGTCATTCAAGCCCAAAATGGTACAGCATGACATTTTGCTCAAGTTTGGTGCTGCTCCGTTTAGACAAAAGCAGCGACAATATAATCCAAAGTTTTCTAGTACCATCTTGTCAGAAATTCAGGTGTTGGACACCGGGATAATCTTTCCTATTCAGCATTCTACTTGGATAGCTAACATTGTGCCAGTACGGAAGAAGAATGGTGAAATCCGCATTTGTGTGGATTTTCGCAATCTAAATCAGGCTTCCTTAAAGGATAATTACTCATTGCCAATCATGGACCATGTTATGCAAACAGTGACTGGGTCTCAGATGTTGTCTATGTTGGATGGTTTTTTGGGCTACAATCAGATTGAAGTCAGGGAAGATGATCAGTATAAGACAACATTTACCACTCCTTGGGGTACATTTGCACACAACAAAATGCCCTTTGGATTGATAAATGCAGGTGCCACTTTCCAGCGAGCTATGGATTTAGCATTTCATGACATCAAAGATGAATTCATTGTGATTTATCTTGATGATCTTACCGTCTTTTCCAAGGATAGACGAGCTCATTTATATCATCTTCAACAGGTGCTGGAAAGATGTCGTCGACATGGAATTTCCCTTAATCCCAAGAAGTTTATTTTTGGGGTTATAGAAGGCAAGCTTCTTGGACATGTTGTGTCTAAGGGAGGAATCAAAATTGATCCTGAACGGGTCAAATCAATTCAAAGTCTTTCGCTACCTACCAGTAAGACTGTTGTTCACTCTTTCTTTGGAAAGGTAAATTTGTTGCGAAGATTTGTTCCGAACTTTGCAGAGAAGACTCGTCATATTTCAAATATGATGAAAGGAGCAGCGGTTTTTCGCTGGAGTGCTGAAGGAAAGGCGACTTTTAAATAAATTAAAGAAGCCATAGCACAAGCACCTATGTTAGTCTGTCCAGATTATACAAAGGACTTCATCATGTAAAGTTATGCTTTAGAACACACTATGTCAACCATTCTTATGCATGATACTGCGAAGGACATTGAATCTCCTATTGCATTCATGAGCTGTCCGCTCAAATCGCACGAGCTGAAGTATTTACTGATGGAGAAAAACGTCTTTGCAGTTGTAAAGGTAGTCAAGTATTTTAGGTTCTATATCCTAAATTCACATATTGTTGCTCTTGTTCCAGCTACTACTGTTAAGTCAATCTTGACGCAGTAGGAGTTTGGAACAAAGAGAGGCAATTGGTTTGCCAAGATTCAGGAATATGATATTGAGATAAAACCAACCAAGTTGGTTCGTGGTAAAGGCCTATGTCAGCTCACGGCTGAAAATGAACCTGAAGATTTGCCCGAAGTCGTGTTCGTTAGTACAACTAAGGAATGGTACTCTGACATTGCATACTTTCTCACGTATGGTGAATGTCTGGCACACTCAACTTACAAGCAAAGAAGAAGTCTAAAGTTCAGAGCTACACATTTTGTTCTTTGGGACAACGGTTTGTATAAATGTGCCATTGATGGTACATTTCTTCTTTGTGTTGATAAAGCACAAGTCAGGTTGTTGGAATCATTTCATGATCTGGCGTGTGGTGGACATTTTTCAGCACCTGTGACCACTCATAAAATCTTGCGAGCAAAGTACTACTGGACGACTCTTTTTCAAGATGTGTACAGTTGGGTATGCAAGTGTGATCGTTGTCAGCAATTCGTTGGAAAGCAGAAGCTTGCAGCATTACTATTGAAGCCGGTAGTGATTGAGGAACCATTTAAACAATGGGGCCTTGATTTCATTGGTACTATCAATCCGACATCCAATGCAGGGCATACATATCGTGTCTTCTGAATAGCGTTTTGGAAGGTTTCTGTCAAGCTTATCACCTTATTGCTTGGTAGAATGAGTTTTTCATCTCTAACTGCAAGCACTTGATTTTTGGCAAATCTCCGAGTCTTATCTTCGTTTTTCTTGTTTGCATGCTTCGCTTTTAGTTTGGTTTTCGCCCTATAATTGTAGTATTTTCAATTCTACTCGTTTTGAGCTATCTTTGGCCTCAACCGAAGTTGTCTAGCTAAATTTATTAAGGAATTAAGCTTTTGCCAGTTGGGTTTTTTTGCCCGACTGCATATCCTTGTTCTTTAATTAGAATTTCTCATTAAGTGGGCTTTTTATTGGCAATTACATGGCATAAACTTAAAGTGTCATTTACATATAAAATGGATTTAGAACCCCATTTTAAAATTTCACATCATTTCGATGAGGTTTAAATATAGTTTTTAATGAATTTCTAATGTAAAGGTGGACTTTTAAAGTCCCATTACATATCTCTCATTAAAACTATAAATTACATGTAAAATTGAATAGATTGGCGGGGTTTTTGATTGATATCGCATAAACATATGTTTTACTTGGGAACATGCAAGTTGATTCTAAAACTCCACTTTTAATGTGTTCGATCCATGAGTCCATGGTGGCGTTTTTTGAAGGCATTACATATATGTTTCTGGTGCAAAATCTTAAAACATGTAAATGGACCAAAACAGCCCATCATTACTCTTAAGGTGGCGATTTTTCATCTAAGTACATATACATGCTACATATAAACATATTGATATGTATGCGTTTTACATCTAACAACCCGTTTAAGCTATAAAGTGGCGATTTTTAGATCCAAAACATGTTTTCATATGCATTCTAACATATGCAAAAGGATTATCAAAGCCTGTTATGAATATAAGGGCGCACATATGCACTTATAAAACGCGTTTTCACTCTTTTTATACTGCATTTCCTCTTTAAGACTACTTGGGCGGCAATTTTTCTTTGAGTTGTATATGTTTTAAAGCCTTTAAAGCATATGTAAGTGGTGTTTAAGAACCTGTTTTCAACCATTATGAGCTGTGTTTTCTTTTAAATGTTGGGCGGCGATTTTTATATCATATACATGCTTCCACATGCATGTTTTGAGCCTGCACTGAGTCGTAAACAGCCCCTCTAGGGAACGTTTTAAGCAAAAATGAGATTTGATGGTTTGAATACAAGTTATATTACTTGTATCTTGGATCAAGAAGCCCGCCTAGGGCACAAAACGACACTTTCAGCTTGCTTTGCATCTACAAAAACATATTCTTCATTCCTAGGCGTCGTTTTTGGATGTGAATACATATCCATTGCATCTTCATTCAATTTGTAGGTTTGAAACTTTCAATCTTGTTGCTATAATTGTGCATTTTGTTTCACACTCATTTACACTTGTCAAGGATTTGTTCTTGACTTCGAAAAGCATTGATTTCACAAGAGGAGTTGGTCAAAATTGTTGCCTAGATAATCCATTCTTGGAGATCTTACATTACGCGTGGTCCCACCAATTATATTCATTGGCATAACTTGTTTATTATCAAAATCTAGTAGAAAGTCATCCTCGCCGATTGCCGATCGCTGATGGGATTAGGGTTGCGCTGTGGAAAATATAATGATCACTGCTTCGTTCCGATTCGAAGGATATGAATGGACACGCAAGTTTACACCCTTTCTTTCTTACAAGTCATTGCTCATCTCTAACTTGCTGCTTTCCTTTCTTTGGCAATAATGATTCTGATACATTTGCGTCTACTTGCTTCACGCGGGCAATCCAACCTGGCTGTTTTGAAACTCTTCTCTATCGCCAGAGATACACTGTGTTCAGACTCCATGTATATCCTTTAGAGAATTTCTGAATGCACTCTAGTTTGACGTTGCTGCTTTTGTGATAAATATATGTTTTGTAATCATTCTCTTCTATATCGTGAATCATGTCCATCTTAATATTAGGCTGAAGAGAACAAATCTGTGAAGACATTGATCTTTAGTATTAACTCAAGTCAAAAAAAAAAATGAGAAAATTCTTAAATGGAGGCTGAAAAAATTAAGGCTCCATCAGGGGGGACACGTCCCCCTGTAACACTGTATAATTCCCTTGGTCCGCTGTATATACTATATACTGGATTGTCTTCTTCACATCCTCATAAAATTGGGCATACTAACCTTCATAAATCTGCACTTTTTCATAGTCAATGGCTCTTAGTATACATGCTTGATTAATGCCTCTGAATGAATGGGTTCTGATCCAATCCCTGTCAATATCTTCCTTCAACTTTATCACTAAGTACATCATTATATTTCCTCACAGATTTGCTCATATCCTTTTCATGCATTACAAATACTTTGTTCTAGAATAAATCAGGATCACACTTCATGTCTCTTTCTTTATGTTTGTTCATTGTCATAACTATCTCCAACCTTCCTTTAATGAAGATCTTCAATAATGTCTTCAAATAATCTTCTCATAATCTCCTCACAACTCTGTAAATAATCTTCTTAGAATCTTCTCATAGATCTGCAAATAATCTTGTTAATGGTTATTCTTCATTTGCTGGTTCATATTATCAGATATATCTTTTTTATTGTCTTTTCCATTCATCCCCCTCAAAACACCACTCTTGATATGATATTTTTATCCTTTAAATCCTCTTTAGAGACAGTTCCCTTCATATCACAGCCTTATAATTTTAGAAATTTGCGGCTTTCTTGACTTGTTAATCGTTAACTAATCTGTCATGTTGCTAATCACTGTATATTGTCTTTTTAAACATCAATTGCTGCACCTTTAGTAATAGTGCCTTTTTGTAAATGAATCCCTACCTTATTAGTGATTACTGCTTTAATCATTTGATTAGCGATAACCATTTGGCTTGCTACTAAAACTTTCTTGCTGCCTTATTAACCTGTAAGCGCTGCTGTTCAGCTGTGATTTATTCTATCGTTGCTCGATTGTTTCTAAATGTTATGCCTTTTCGTAAATGCTACCAAGGCTTAAAAGTGATGCTGATTCCTCCAAGCTAGAATCATTTGACTTCAAAATGAATCCCTACCTTATTAGTGATTACTTCTTTAATCATTTGATTAGTGATAACCATTTGGCTTGCTACTAAGACTTCCTTGCTGCCTTATTGATCTGTAAGCACTGCTGTTCACCTGTGATTTATTCGATCGTTGCTCCATTGTTTCTAAATGTTATGCCTTTTCGTAAATGCTACCAAGGCTTAAAAGTGATGCTGATTCCTCCAAGCTAGAATCAGTTGACTTCACTGGACTTGATCTTGGCTGTCTACTTCATTAGCAATACATAATCTGCAAGTTACTTGCGCTATTGTCCTTGACCCGCGCTTGCATCCGAGGCAATGAGCTTACAGGGCTCGGTGTTTGTTCTTTTATCTCCGATAGTTAAAACATTTTTATCTCTTGTATCTTCAAGTTATTTACATTTTCTTCATAGTAAACACTTAACTATTTACATCTCAATACCTTGATCAATTAAAACCCCTCTTCAACATTTATTTGTTTCATCCCCTAGCTCTGCGTGTTGGTAGAAGTGAGGTGACACAAGGGAAGGTGCATCCTTTAGAACTTTGATCAGTTTTGAAGTCAGTGTACTTTTTCCTTCTCCACAATGAGTCAAGAGCCTCTCTTTCCTTTCTTTGCTTTTGTGGCTTCTTGGAATAGCCTTGCGGTGCTTGATGATCATCTCTTGTATTGACTTTTCTTAGCGTTTCATGTCTTGCAATTTCCCTTTCTTCTTTTGGCGCAATCACCTCCAATGCCTCTGATAACAATTGTTGTGAGGAGTGGATATGTAAAACTCTTGATGCTATTGTGTTGCAATCATTTTTCTCCCGTTCCTTAAAGTGTTAATGCTTTCTACTTTCCCTTTTCAGGTCTAAGTAACGACTTCTTCGCTCTTCAGGTGAATACTTAACCTTTAGTTCTATGTAGTCTTTTAGGGTCATGTCATGATGTAATCCACTTTTCACCCAATCTTGTCTAATTTGTCTCACTGCTTTACCAACCGCATCTCTTCATGACAAGATTAGTAACAACTGAAGGTTGTTGTTACAATCTGATCCCTTATGTTAATTGCCTCCTTTACTAACCTCATCTCTTCATGACAAGATGGTTGTTGATTAGACTTGCCTTCCTTATCGATCTAATTGTATCCCTCCATGATTAGTATCAATTAGATGCTGACTTCATGCTTAATCGGTATCTGCTTGTTAATTGCTAACAACTGATTATTAGCATTCCTCTTCATAGATAGATAATCATTCTTCCTTAATCGAATTTATGATCAATACTTAACATCCATTAGTTAACTGTGTTTGCAGTAGTTTGGATATCTTTAAAATACTGTTATCAACATGACTAATCTCTGTCTTCTCTTTGAATTAAAAGTTGCTGTTTTATAAGTCATATTGTCATAGATCATTAGTAATGTTCCTTATGATGTTGATGTTGTTCTTCATTAGCCGATCACTCAATCTTTGTCTTTCTGTAATGATTACCATGTAATGAGATAATGTGGATCAATATAGGCCTCTCATACTTGGTCATTAGTCTGATAATTGCCTTCGTCCTACATCCCTTGATAGAGATCAATGATCTCTTAATCATAATTGACATTGATTCATTATCAATATCAGTCATTCTCTTCTTTGATGCTCTTAGATAGACATCTGACATTGGTGTTTATTCTTTACTTATTGATTTAGGATGATGAGCCAATTAATGCCATTTGATTATTGACATGCAAGATTGGTCATCAATGAGTCGATGTTATAATCTCTTTATTGTTTATCGATGTCAGAGCTTTGTCTTCATAGATGCTTCCCTCCATTGATGTAAGTGATGCGTCTTCACACTAGGATCCATAGGCATTTTTGTCCTCCATCAGATGAATCTTTTATATATCTTGATTGATCTGAAGTAGTTGATTACTTATGGTCAATGCTTAATACTTGACTTTGTGTTTATAGCTGATCGGTTCCAACTCTTTTGCAATCATCATTCTATTTTCCATGGATGATCCATGATCAGGATGCATAGTTGGTCTTTATGTCATTGCCTTGATTCTTCTTTATGTGAGACTGATTGATTTAATCATTACTTAAGATGATCATCATTTTGGACATATCTTAATACTCCTAAAAGATAATCGTCTTATTCATAAGACTTCACAATTTTCTGAACATCTATTCTTCTTCTACTAACTGGCTATGTACAACTACTTCTAAATCCCTACTAACTAGATATAGTTGCTCAAGGACTGCCACTCGTTGACCACAAAAGTACTTTACTGCTATTATGTTCTAGGTTAAGGATGGGGACATCACAAAGAAACTTTACAAATTAACAACCCTAAAACTAAATTTTTTAAAAAACAATCAGCATTATAATCCTCGTATTATGCATAAGTAAAAATTCAGAACTTCCCAAAACGTTAAATTTTTTTTTGAAAAATCTTCAAAATTTTTTATCCAAAACTTGAAAAAATGAAAGATTTACTCACAACTTTTTGTTATATCTTCTTCAATCATTATCATGTCACTAAAGAGGTGATGATGAATCAAATTTAAATGAATTCTTTGCATTTTGGGAAACTAAACTAAAACTACCAGCCAGAACCTAAAACAAAAACCATTACAAATTAACAACCCAGCAACTTAAAAAAATAAAATAATGAGCATTATAACCTTGTATTATTCATAAGAAGTTAAAAAAGGTCAAAACTTACCAAAAAATTGAAAAAAAAAATCCTCAAATTTTTTCATTGAAAGCATGAAAAAATGAAAGATTTACTCACTTTAGATGGTTAAATCTTCTTTGTGCAGCTCTTTCTCCCCTGTTAGTGCAGGTTTAGCTATCCTGTAACCCTCACCTTTGAGAAGCAAATGAACTAACCTTCAAAACCCAACAATGATAGCTTTGGGGAAAAAGAATGCAGTTTTGGACTTTTATCTTTGTCAAATGAGGTGAAAGCTTTGATATGTCCACACTTTAGGGCGATCAAAACCTTTTGGGGTAGTTGTCTTAAAAAAAAATGGTTATGCCTAGCTACCGCCTGGGCAAGACTTAGGGCACCCAAGGTCTCCAAGTGGTATCCTAGGCATGCCTCAGATGAACCAAGACCCATTTTGGACCCATACCGGGACAGTAGGCTAATATGAAGGACCCAATAAGAGAGAGAGAGAGAGAGAGAGAGAGAGAGAGAGAGTATGTTTAGTTTGCAGCAAAGATATACATATTGACTACTAATGCAAGTTAAAGCTCATCGGATGAGTACTTTCTCACTTTGGAGTGAGCATGGCAAGACTATAGAGTTAAAGACATTGTGGGTTTTTTATTCAATTTGAAGAAATATTTCTAGATTAACCTAAATAACTAACTATTTGGTTTAACTTGCAACTGTTCTGGGATGACATTTCTTATTGATAAATGTATTTTATATCACCCAAGGAATGCACATTTACTTGAGTCTAACAACAAGATGCATTGAAACTTTCTTCTTAAAAAAATGATAGTTACTTTATGTATGTGGTAGGAATTTGTTTTGTTTGTGAAGGATAGTTTTCAACTATACTTCATGATGAGCGATCAATTTTCCTTATGGCCTGATACTATTTATATAATGGGCTTTTATTAGTTGTATTAGAGATTATGCCTGGATAGAGCTTTTCTTAAATGTGTTGTGCAACGCAGGGTTTGCGTCCTACCATACCTAAAAATACACATCCAAGACTTGCAGAGTTACTAGATAAGTGCTGGCAGCAAGATCCAACACTAAGGCCAGATTTTTGTGAAATCACAGAGATTCTTCAGCATACCCTCAAAATGGTAATTACATGAGACTTGTTTATGCTTGAAATGTCTTAAAACTGTAGAAAGCATTTCATGATTATCTGGACACATGTTTGTACAGGTACAAGATGGAGAGGAAAATGATAGAAGGAAAGATAAAGCATCAAGTGGTTTCTTATCTTCTTTCAGACGAACAGCTGGTGCTCACTAAGAGGAAACATTTTGTACATTCTGCCATAATTTTAGAATTTTGGATGTTTCTGTTCCATTGGGTGGTTCCCACTTCTCTGTCCTTACCGAAAGGCACAATCAAGCAACCTGTGTGTACAGTTTTAATGTTTCCATTCTTTCATTTTGTATTTTTCTGAATGAATGTATCATTTGGGTTAAGTGATAATTGTGTACCTCTTGCACATTGTATTGTCTTATCAATGGGATTACTGTGTGATTTATGTTCTGGTGAAGTTGTTGCATTGCCATAAGTTCTATAATTGGAAACTGGATAATAATGTGAACCATTGCCTTATTCATATACGATCAAAATTCAAAATATTGTCTTGATAGAATGCATGGCTTAGGCTTATGCTTTTGGTGAAAATATTGTTTAAATGATCAATCATGTTTATGGTTAAAATGCATTTGAGTCAGTTTCTAAGAAATTTATTTTCAGGCAAATTCATCTGGATGCACCAAACTTCAGTTCAAAAAAAAAGTTAGATTAACATGATGTGATTTGTGTAGATGATGAAGATTCTACCCCAAATGCTGGGAAGTGAAATGATAGCCTCCAACTTTTATGATTATATGAACTAGATAGCCGGGCTTGAGGACGATAATTTATTAGATAGAAATTCTTGGCGTTTTAGTGGTATCCATATAAGCTCTTATAATAAAATAGGGGTATGCCACAATTTGTATTCCCACTTCTAAACCTTTGCTCTTCCTCAGTGTGCTTAAACTTATTGAGAGGTGGAGATATACATGCATGCATAAACAAAATTTTATTAGCATATGGGAAATATATATTATGATGGCAATTGCAATTCTTTGTATCAAGAGTCTGGTTATATATCCAACTTTGATATATCGAGTTGTTTTGGCCCTTGGGCTCATGCATATTGACTATAGATAGATTTTTGAGCTTCATGAAGTTTTCATGTTCTACTACCTGGTTCTCAACTGGACGATCAATGACTATAATTATATCATATAGTACATGGTCTGCTAGCGATCTATAATAAATCTTTGTTTTATCATCCAAATATAAGCAAATGTTTTTTTTTGAAGTGGTCAACTACCTAAAGGGAAAGGTAGTTGTTGTCTTTATGATTCTTTCTGTGGTAATTCTTCAATGCTAAAGGAATTAAGGAAAAAATAGAGGTTAAATCGATCGTGTTGTGCGCAATTTTCTCTTCCTAATTCATTGTTTAAAAACATAAGTGACAATACTAATTATGGATTAAAAGAGAACATAGATGAAATGAAATGTTTTTAATGACGTCCATGAGACCACCGGTCTAAGGGACCAAAGAGCAAGTTAGGTATCCTGCTGTGATTTCTCCAAATTGTTCCTTTTGTTGTGGATCCGGATTAAGAAGCTTGTTGTCTTGTGTAATCTTGCCTCTTCGAAAAGTCCTTTCATGCTGCTCACCTGTAGGCAATCCCTATACTCGCTGCGAATATCTTCATAAGCTCCACATTCCTTAATGAAATGCCATTTTGTTTTTACCACTCCTTTGTTGCAGAAAACACAAATTCTCTCTTCCCACCTCTCTTTAGGGACCATCCATCTACCAGATTCACATCATAAATGGTGGGAGCTAGCCCTTAACTGAGCAATTAAAATTTTGGCCTTTGCTTTAATTGTGGACTCTAAATAGGCTTTGTCCCCATGACAGTTCTAAATTTTTCTAAACACCCATTTCTTTATTTCCAGATTAGTGTTTGGACATACCAGGAGGGTAATGTTCCATTTGTTCAACCATTTGTTGTTTTGTTCCTTCCACGTTCTTTTCCTATGTGCCAACTCCTCTTCAACCACCAATTTAGGCCAACGATGCTTATCCATACTTCCCACTTTTTTCAGATAACCTAGCAGTTGGATAATTGTTGAGGCCTCAGTTGGGAACATACTCGCCTCTGCCAAAAGGATCTCGTAAGGAACTGTTGCCTTGACCTTGAGGTTAGTAGTAATGAGATGCTTCTGGATTCTTTCTATTTGTCTTTGTTTATGATTTGATACGCTACTCCCTCAAACCTCACATCTATAAAGAATAACCGGAACAACTAAAAGACCAAAGAGGGTCTTCCTAGTTTTCTAGTACCAAAGTTCCACTTTCCTGCATCTATTTTGAAGAAGGTAGGAGGCCTTCCATCCCCCCTGAATCCGTTTTGATCTGCATGTCTCCCAACTTAGTCTAGAATGAAAGTCAATTCCAAGATATTTGTACTCTTCCACCATTGCTAACGGGCTGCCCTTGAATATGAAAGTGTGTTGTTTTTTCTTTTTCAAAGAGAAAATCATGACTCTTTCAGATGAAACACGATTCATCTAGAAATAAAGACATTTTTAATGCTCAATTCAGTTTAAAAGCCCGATTTGAAGAGGTAAATAATTATCACAAGAGCTCGTCTTCGAGAAAGAGTAATTTGTGTATAATTGCGATGGAAAGATAGTCAAACAATTAAATGCAAGTGCATTTTTCACAAAGAAATGATTATTTATAAATAGGCTAGAGTAGAGTGTCCAGCAATTAAATGGAATCATATATTTATCATTTGGTATCTTCAAGGTGATCAAGCACCTTAGTTACTAAGCGATACACTATTTATCTATTTATCTTTCAGATTGTATCCATATATGAACTTGTCTTAAATGAGTACACGTGTCACTTTATAGATATACCGATTAGTAATATCTGTCAAAAGTGAATTGGAATGAATGAAAGATTTTAATAACGTCCACCATGAGCTTTAGAAATACGCTGTGGCTCCAGCCATATATTTAGGACATTATATAAAGGACCTTTAAAACAAATTCTTTGGTGTGATTTGGGAAAGTGCTAGAGTGGATGGTCACACAATTAAGTGAAAATACAGTTTTCCCAAAACATTTCTTAAAATAAATATGTTTGATTGAAGACCTAGCAATTAATGGTTTTTTTTTTCATTATTAGGTATGTATAAGTTGATCTAAGTTAAATATATTGAATAAATGTAGATAATTTTTTTAAAGAGATGATATTGCAGAAATGAGAAGCTTGTTAAATTTCGTAGTGGATTCAACCGTGAAGACCTGTGGAAGCCCTCAGACTAGGTGTGCTATGCAATAATGAAATATTTGACCCTTGAGGGTTGTTATGGGGTTTATTTTTACTATCATCTTTCGTTTCTCAATCATCTTAGGAATAGAGACTTTATTTCTATTCCTTTCTTTCAGTGGTATTTTATGGACGCCAATGTTAAGGATGTTGTTGAAGCTAAAAACCAGGGTAAGAAGTATACCATACTGCATCAAGGCTTACTTTACTACTTGCATAGATTCCACTTGGCTCTCTACCTTCCTCGCACTATCTCTGTCCAAAATACTTCTAATTCTCAGTCTCCCCCAACTGCTAGCGTCGTTCCAAACCCTGGGTGCTCTAAAAAATTGAAGCTTAAGAACCTTGGCCTTAATCTTGAGGTTGGTCCTTCCCATGCTACCCCTCTCTCTGTGACGATTAAGGGCAAGAAACGTGCCAGTCCCCCAGAGGAGTCCAAACCTACTAAACCTAAAAAAGCCAAGTTCAACATCCAACAAATTGACTCGCACTAGTACATTTGAGTCTTTTTTTCGACGGCTATGTGTCGCAATTTCGACACTACCCCGTCGGGCAAGCGACACAGGCAGGTGTTGTAGTTTTGGTGTTGGAACCACCAACGGTTGTTATGTGTGTCGTTATTGCAACGACAATAACCGTCGCAATAAGCACTGGCTACGCTGTTTAGCATGTCGTCGTTACACTTTAAGACTGTTGCAATTACGACGGGTGTGCGACGAATATGCTGTACATGCAATGTCCAGCTGTCGGCAATTTTCTACATCTGACCGTCACATGTATAGCTTCGGTGTCAGTCGTTCTTTGGCGTCTGTCGTAATTGCGATGGTATTCTATATTATTAAAAAAAAATATAATGAGCTTCACTTTTTTTTTCACCAGATGAAAATGTTCAATATAATGCCTGCAGTTTTAAATGTTCAATATAATGCATGGAAATATAGGAATGGTACAGAGGCCTTGGCAGGTATGGTAGTTGATATTACTAGTTTGATTCCTTCAAATGAATTTGTAGTGGTAATAGCCACAATTACCCTTATCTGAATAATCTACCAAAAAGCTGCAAGATAAATCAGACCTCTTTTAGGACATTGATGCTTTTCATGACAAGAAGCATATCACTTTGATAAATGGTTATATGCATGCAATTGAACCCCAGTCCTCTAAACATACTTCTGAGAAATGTTGATGGCCTTTCTGCCATGTAGTCAATATCAACAAATTAGCATCTTGCTTGAATCCAT
>MU228173.1:1167092-1186201 GCA_018584345.1 Thuja plicata
GAGAATTATATTTGCAACTGAACATGAATCTAAATTACCATTCTTCCTATAGTGTTATTTGGAGTAGGATTCAAAGTGACTTTTAGAGTTAAGCTCTTGGTCATAAAATTGAGAAGTTTCAAATTTTCTATTTTCTGATGAGAAGTCAAGGAAATATGTGTTTGACCAACCTTCTAAAAAATAAAGGGAAGAATTCATGTTTTCATTGAAGTGAAAACCTACCTAATTCTATGACCACTTATCTTAAAATCTAATATACATGGTGTTAACATATTTTGTTAACATGTGTTTACTAAGGTGCAAATATTGTGTTGCATTATTTATGAGCTCACTGTTTAATACTGACATTGTTTACATCTTTGCATATGGAATGCGTGATGACCCGCGAGCTTTGAGAGCTAGGGCATCGTTGCTATTACCTTCAAGGCATTGTGTGAAGTGTTTGATCTCTCTTTATTTGTTTTGTTATTGATATTCACTATGTGGTACTCCCCGTTTATGATCATTTCATGAGGAAATGTCTTGATGACTCGCAGGTTGCAAGCTAGGGCATCATGCATTGTTTATGAGCTCACTGTTTGAGCACCACATGACCTTGTTATGAGCTCTGTTTGTTATATACCTATATATATACACATACATATATATACATATACATATATACATATACATATACATATATACATATACATATACATATATGTATGATGTTATTGTTGTCATTGCATGCTTGCTGCTGTTGTGCACCATATATTGTTTTATATATACACTGTTTATTTCATTGAGACCGTGACTAGCTTGACATTTGTAATGTATTTGCTGTTATTGGATCAATGGTGCCATGCTATTGAGGTTGTAGATGCATTGAATCACCACTACCATTCTATTTTGATAGTATGCAGTGTTTGATCTCTCTTTATTTGTTTTGTTGTTGATATTCACTATGTGGTACTCCCAGTTTATGATCATTTCATGAGGAAATGTCTTGATGGCTCATGGGCTGCAAGCTAGGGCATCATGCATTGTTTATGAGCTCACTGTTTGAGCACCACATTACCCTGTTATGAGCTCTGTTTGTTACACACACACACACACACACACACACACACACACACACATATATATGATGTTATTGTTGTCATTGCATGCTTGCTGTTGTTGTGCACCATATATTATTTTATATATACACTGTTTATTTCATTGAGACCGTGACTAGCTTGGCATTTGTAATGTATTTGCTGTTATTGGATCAATGTTGCCATGTTGTTGAGGTTGTAGATGCATTGAATCACCACGACCATTCTATTTTGATAGCATGCAGTTATGAGCTCTGTTTGTTACATACATACATACATACATACATACATACATACATATATATATATATATATATATATATATATATATATATATATATATATATGATGTTGTTGTTGTCATTGCATGCTTGTTGCTGTTGTGCACCATATATTGCTGCACCCTAGTATCGAGATCCGTGAGATTGTGCACCCTACCTTTTGCTGCAAATTTATCTCTGCATACGAAGTATTAAATTTAATGAAATACAAATAGAAGAGTACAAATTAACAAGGGTAGAAACAAAAATGACCAATAAACAAATGCAAATTACCAAGATGGAAGACAACATCTGGACGAGTACAGACCGAACTAAGTCATATGCAACGCAACATTTTGAAAACTGAAATGAAAATATGATAAAATGAACTAACTTGAACATCATATTTATGATTTTTTTTGTTTGCGATTCGAGGTGCTTAATGGAGCAAACCAAAGTCTGCAATCTGCAAGGAAATACAGAAATCAGCACACAAACTCGTGGAAATAATGGCCACATGATGCAACCACTCCGCAAAACAGGTATAGTCAGCTACCAGAAAATGTAAAAGGGAAAACAAAAATACAATCAATATTATATCAAAGACAAATGAAAGGCCTGGATTTTTCCAATCATCTTGTCACCATATTGAACATTTCAAACCGTTGATATTAAAGTGAAAAGTTTTTCTTAAGAGAAGGAACGCCTTCGGCGTAATAAAACTAGTTTCGTAAAGAGATGCAAACTATGTAAAATATTGATAAGGGGTGGCAAGATTAAGGAAGAACTCAAAAGTACAAGACCTAATGCCTTGAGGGCTCATCATAGATGGCCTTGCCTACGTAACTCGCAGAGACATCGTAGTTCGGGTTTAACTTTAAAACCAATCTTTTAAAGAATGGTAGAATTGGTTACGCAACCCCTTTCTAGGGTAGAGTCCCCAGACAGTGTCTCCATTGGCTGCCACCCAATTAGGTAAACAAGGATGAGATCATAATTAGATTCTACCTACAAATAATTTATACGTAGACCTCCTCATAAGGTTACCTACCCAACGGTTCATAACTACGATGGAGAACCAATTCTTGTAAGATATTAAGGTAATATCCATGATTCCAAACCTACAAGATTCATAATTGTATGAGAGGAGATACATATTACTTAATTCTATGACCACTTATCTTAAAATCTAACATATTAGTATACCATGTATATAATTTAATCATATCATGCATTCCTTTAAAAATATACCAAAATATACCTTTGAAAATAAGAGTAACTATAATAATTTTATTATTACAACATCAAGACATAAACATCAGTCATTATCAAATAAGTTGCATATTAAATGAGAATCATTTCTTTTTTGACTTTTTCTTATTCTCTAAAATCTTGCAAAGGCATATCCATCTCGGCATCGTCATTTCTTTTCACCCGTGGACGTGATCTCATTGTCCTTTGCAAAGGCAGGCCCTCTGTAATAACAAATAAAAGGGTTAAATTAAAAACATATTATCATAATTGGGGTTAATTTAAAAACATATTATCATAATTGTTACAAGCATTTCAGTACTTTAAAAAACATAGACGTGACGCTCTTTAACTTGTGCAACCACATCTTCTTGCTTGACAGCTTGAACCTCAACACGCTCACTGGGAACCTCTACATTCTCTACATCTACAATTATAATTAAATTTTTATTACTACGCCAAATTCATTTTAAAATGTTTACTTGTATTAATAAATTCATAATCAAAATTCGAATAGAAAATGTATACCTTCGGTTCTACAATGCACATCCGAATCGACACCTCTGTCGTGCTCGAATGGTATTTCAAGATCGGCAGACTGCATTCCAATGTAAATAATTAGTGCATTTATCGATAATATATGCATATAAATACAAGACAAATACTGAGAAATGTTAATCATTCAATTTAATACATATAAATATAATCACTTTAAAGTTTTAAACAAATATATAATCATTGTTTCCTCACTTAAAAAAATATATTCACTTTATGTTGGAACTTAACATCAAATAGAGTAATTGGTAAAGTATTCAACTTGAAATAAAAATCAATTGACTTATTTACATGTTCGACAGATCCACCAGAAGAACATTGCACACTTTTTGATCGGAATTGTTCAACCACGACTGTATAGCCTTGTTTGTAGCCTACTTTCTTGTCCTCTTATGAAATCTTTTGTTTGAACTCCAAGGCCTACATTTTTATTGTACGTAGTGAATTTCATCAAAAGTAAAATGATTACAATTTATAAATATTTGCATATGGTTTCTCATTTACTATTACTTACAATTCGTGCAACAAGTTTTGAATATCCACCCGAGTCGAGCTTGTGTTGCCCGTGCTTTTGTTTTCTTGCTTTTGTTGCCTTTTATGTGTCAGGAAACCTGTGTGATGTTTGAAATATGTTAGACCACATAAGTATAAAGAGTAAATAGTACATAATTTCATTATTAAGATTATCACATACCTTCTTTCCTTGGGTGATACTATTTGTCCATCATGTCTTGAGCATCTCTCAAGTGCATCCTTTTTAAGAATCTCCCACTCATTAATAGGAACTGAGGGGGGCCGCTCGTAATAAGGGTTGCGTTCTATTTGGGTCCTGTAGTTGTCCCTAATATACTTCAAAGTTTTCCCCATTTTCTCAAGGAGCCTAAGTCTTTGAAAGGCGTTGGGTCCAAAAAGTTTTATCATAAAGTCAATGAGTTTATCCTTTAACTCTTTATCTTGTGATTGCCACCTTTTAAGAAAAAAAAAATGTTAGATTCATAAATGAAGTGAAGCTATCTTTTAATATACTTGAAGAAAGGGATGAAAGGAAATTTGATCTAGTAATGAAATCAAAATATGATATCGTGTGCGTATGGTCGGCCTGAAAATGCGCAAACATTCATCATTAAGTTTTTCATAAAATAGATTATTCCTTGCAAAATAATAACGGGATTATTAGTTATTGCAAGGGACTGCACAGGGGGTTAGTGCATTACATTATGAGTATAAGATTGTATAGTAAAAGAAAGGATCAATCTTTAAAGTACCTAGAAGCTGGGCTACTCTCACGGGAAGTCCATCTTCAATATTCACGAGGAATTGATCACACTTCTTTATTGTTCCCGTACATGCAACACAAGTACATCTAGGAATTCCATCATCGCCTTCTACATAAAATGAATCCAATATTACAAAATGCCCCTTAAGAAAGAATAGTTCAAGTGAAATAAACACATGATAAATGAGAGAGAAAAAGATGAATCTACTTACCAATTATAGGCGTTGCCAGCACATCTGTGGCCAAGCTAGGTGTTGCCGACATTGCAGACGACAATACCTCTATGGTTCTGATCCTCATAGCAGGCGGTATAGTGAACATAAGATCAATAGTAGGTGCTGAAAAATAAGATTGTTAGAGCATAACAAAATATGGACAACCATGGACAAGATTGTTAGAGCTATTAAAAAAAAATTGTTCGAGCAAAATACAAGTGGACGATAGAAAATGCGATCTACTTGAACCGCCTGAAGTATTTGCATCTGGGGCATGGCCCTTGAATGTTTTTAGCGTCCTCTGTAAAAATAACACATATGTATTTTAGTTAATGACATAAATAAAATAGTATACTATAAAAACCATTATTGAACTTTTGTTATAATTAAAAACTACATTAATACTTACTATATAAGTCTGAACACGGTGAGCCAACTCATCCTCTCTCATCAGTATTTCAGGAGTTTGAGGTAGAATATCTGCCAATCGAGTTAACTCTCTTGAAATTGCACGAAGGACCTTTTGCAGTGCAACCATAGGATCAACGTCTAATGAAAAATCAACAATGAATGGATCCTGCTCATCCTGCGGCTCCTCATGGACTAGTTGTTCCTTTCCCTTTTTTTGATCAACACTTGTTTGTGAGAACAATATTATTAGCACTTTCTTTAAAAGCTATCCAAAATAGTAGTGAATAATAAAACATAACAAAAAATACGCATTAACATTTTTCTTGTATGTGCATTTGTACAACAACAATGAGTTTTACCTGTTGGGAAGAAGAAGTCTCATGAGAACCATCATCGCCGTGCGTATCGTGTGGCTATTGATCCATACTATAGCCCTGTATTTCAAAAATTAAAAATTATTGAAACATGTTAAAACACGTGTTCTTATGCTAAGTTACGTTGAATAATAGACAATTATCAGAATGCTTCAATTAAAAGAAGAGAGTTTTTTTATTATTTTTAAACAATTTTAAATGGTGCATAGTATAAACCATCTCGTCCATGATAGTGGGTTTTTCTGTATCTATGTGATTCAAATTGTAATCAACAAGAAGCTCTTCGCCTCCACGTATTGATTTGATCGCACATAGAAATACACGATTTCCCTTGCGTGCCTCAAATATGCAATTGGGTTGCTTCTTAGTTGACGCATGTCGTGTACTGTTTATAAAACTTGTAATATTCCCTGATGCTTTTGGCCTTTTGTCAATGTATATAGATACAGTTTTACTTTGTTCACTGACTTTGTTGTATATAATTTGCCGCGAGTCCACACGTACACATACTTTTTTTATATCTAACAATTTGTATCCAACTATTGTAATCATAACAAGGTCTGACATACTCCATCAATTTGACAACTTTGTTCTAAGAGACCTTTATGTCATCCATGGAAAACAGGCCCAAACCATGTATTGAAGATGGTGCTATACGATATATCCTCTCTCTAACAAAAAAATCAGTATTTATTGAAGGAAGTTCGTCGGGGACCCATTGTTTTTGTAGATGTTTGTACCTAAAGGGCACCTCGGAGTTGCCTTTTCTCTCATCATCATAAGAACATGACCCCCCTTGAGCAAGGAAAAATTCCATGCGTTTATTGAATTTCAATCTGATATTTTGACCTCGAGTCGATCTCCTTGATTTAGACATACTAAATGTGTCACTTTCTTCTTCCATTCCTACATTTTCCTCGCTCGAGGAAGACAAATCTGACAAATACCTATTCGCTGGTACCTGCACTTCATGAAATGATAGAGACAGGTGGAAATGAGAGATATATTTTACAAATGGTAAAAGACATTCATCTCTATGGTGTGTATTGACTTATACCTGAAAATCCATGAGACTGTGTGGGATACCTGACAAAAGATAATAGTTATATAATCAGACAAACATAGTTCACTCCATAGTTTTTATTACATCTTGTGAAGGACATTATACATTGTTAAAATTATCTATTTATATTTTCAGAATTAGCTCACTCCATTTCAAGGAACAAAGAGAATCCCCTGTGATTTAACATCATTGATGTGCAAGGAAATAAAAAATTATCAGAAGCAAATCCCTGTGATTTAAGCATATAGATAGAAAATACACTCTTTTAGAATGAAATTTCTCTTAATAAAAGATCAAAGATATAAGTAGGACATATAAAACAAGGTGAATAAGAGTAGTTAATTATATATTCACGATAAACCAAAAATGCCATTAATATGAAACCCTAAGCATATCACCTTAACGATTGTGAATCAGTACCTCTAAAACTTTAACCCATCAATTAGTTTTAGAGGTACTGATTCACCCATCAATTACAAATTGACCTGGTAAATGTGATCTCCTATTGCTAATACAGATCCTATGTAGTTCACATAAAAAGATTATCACCTTAACTGTGATTGAATAATACCTCTGATTATCGGTTTCCTCTGTTCTTGGTTCTGCTAACCAAATTCTTCTTTTTCTGTTCTGGTTCTTGAAACTCTCAATTCAATCCATATATGTGCTCGTTCTATTCTCCTCTCTCTTTTTTCTTCTCAGACACACATTCTAATGAATGATTACATCATCTATTTATAGATGGATTGACTTCATCGAGTTGTGATAAAAACAATGTCAACTCTAAGACCAGGTTTACAACTTACACCTAGATCTCCTAGTCTATGTGTTTTAAATCAGTTAGACTGATTAAAAAACTTACATTAATATTTCTTGTCCCTAAAGAAATGGATTTAAAACAAATAAATATCCTATAAATAGAATACACTTGCTTTATCTAATGTGGAAGTCAGATCCACTTTTTGCAGGCTGCAACTGATTTTCAGTTCTATCTGTCGGTCATGCTTGACTGTCCTTCGGTTTTTACTGTCGGTTGCACTGTATCTGTCTTGTCGGTCTGCACTGTAACTTGCATTTCGGGTTCCTCTGTCGGTTTCCACTTTATCTTTCTGCTTTGTGATTTTCAGTTTACACACTAACTTGTGTCATTGGTTCTCTCTGTACTTAGTCATTTTTGGTGATCTCCTAATCTGATCTTCGGTTTTCTCTTTTCTGTCTTTCGGTGTAGGCTTACCGAAAGTGTTGTTTTGTATACTAATGACAAATTAATGTCATCAATCTCCCCCTTTGACATTAGTATAAAAAATGATATGTGCAAAATACTAACAAAATGTTAAGTATATACAACAATATATAATCCTTAGTCATTTAATGACCCTATGTATATGCCAATATATCTGTACATATGATATCTTTGCCTTCTACATATCATTTTCCCTTTATGAATATACATATACATATCTTCCTTTTGCATATACATATCTACCTTTTGCCCATCTGAATGAATGTGCATAAAATTTTCCTTTTTATTTTGTACTTATATCATTTCCCCCTTTATTTGATATTAAGGGCAAAGGTCATTTACCTTAGAGCTTATCAAAAATGTGGGAATGAGAAGACTTCATGTCTTCCATCATTTTATCCCATTGCTCTTTGAGGTTCTCTAGAGCCATATGCTCAAGTGTTATCTTCAAATGCATATCATAGATGTTGTCTACTACAGACATCTCGGGAGTTCCTATCAGTTGCCTTGCAGAACTGATATGCTATTGTGGCAGTGTAAGATTTGGCAAAAGTTGAGCTTGTAGCTCGGTTACTTCTTCTCTAAAATGTGTTTCTACCTCCCATAGCTCTTGCCTTAACCTTTTTACCTCAATTATCTTCTCATAATGTAGTTTGACTGCACTGTCTCCATCTGTGGTTAAGCAATTAGCACTGTTTGCTAGATCTACATCTAGCTTTGCTATATTGTCACTATTCTCCTTAGTGAAATTTTCTATTGTGCTCAGCTTTTGAATTAAGGTTATAGCTTCATATATGATGGGGTCTAATTCAGATATGAATTCTGATAGATTTACCTTATTCTCTGCCACTTCTTGGCTGATGTTCTCTATGAGCTTCTGTTGGTACTTCATTTTGGCTCTCTCCTCAATTGCCTTCTCAGCATCAATGTTCCGAGTTGTGATTGCGTCGGTGAGGGTAGCTAGTTGATCAAGTATAGGCTTTCTTTGATCAATATCAACATCGGGTACAATTTGATGTAGGATGTCCCATGTTGTCTCCAGTACCATGGAGTCCCTATGTTGTTTCTTTAGCTTCTCTTGCAATGCCTTCCTCTGGCATAGCTCTCCATATTATTGTAATGCGTCCATGTCAAGTGTAGAGGGGTCACACTTTGGTATTTCAATGATTTCATCTAGTGTAACCTCTAACTTGTTCATCATCATCTTCTTCTTCTTCTTCTTCTTCTGTGACTTAGTAGAATGTAGCACTATTGCCAATCTCTCAGCCTTTTCTGTTGTGCTTGATGATGTGACCTGTTGTGCTTCTTTCTACTGCTTACCGTCGGTTTCATCTTGTTGGGTGTCTACATACATCTCCACATTCACCTTAACATCGTCGGTAGCATCCTTGTCTATTTTCTTAGGAGTACCATCTTTTGTTTTGTCTCCTTCATTGGTGTCCTTTGCATCATCTGCCTTGGTTTTTCCATTCTCGTCTTGAGTCTCTGCATCTTTGGCCTTATCTCCTTCAGTAACCTTGTTAGTGTCAGTCACATCTTGGGTATCTCTGATGTTTTGCTGACCATCGATGTTGTCTTTGTTGGCTTCTTCTCCTGCATCCTTTGGAGTTTCCTTCTCAGGTGATTTGCTTATTTCTTGCATGATATTGATAGCTTGTATCAATATTGGCAGTTTGCCTGGAATGTTCACTTGTGCACTATCAATTGCTGTGTCCTGTTCATCGGTTGTATCTTTTGCAACAGTGACATCTTCATCCTTATTGATTTCATTTGTTGGGTCATCGGTAATGTCGGTGACATTGGTATCCACAATGTTGTCATTTGTGATATCATCCCATGTCTCATCCACAAAATTTGTAGTCTTATTCCTTGTTGTATCATCTTCTTCTTTATCTAACTCAATGGATGTATCATCTTGAGGTGCCTTATCAACATCTTGTTGTTGAAGGTCTTTGTCGGTGTTGTCTTCCTCAATTGGTTTGTTCATGATCTTGCACCATTTCCTGTGGCTGTCCTGTTCAAGTTCAATCAAATTGCCTTCAAGAAATTTATATGCCCTTAGCTTTGGTGAGAATTCCTTCTTGTGTTTCTCCATCATCTCATATATCTCTACCATTTTAGATTCAGGTGGCATTAGAGAAACAAGTTCTCTCTCTGATTTCTTTCTCATTTTTCAAAGCAAATGTCCAACGGGAGGGTAATCTATCCAAGATTTCCCATGGTACATAAGTTCCTTCAAATTGCATTGGTACATATTTGAAGTTATACATTTTAGCTATCATGGCTTCCTCAATTTTATTTCGATCTTCTTGATTTTGTTTCTGCCATTTTATAATGTGTGGATATGTAATGGATCTAGAATTTGCAATATAAACACAAATGTCATCAATAGTGTCAGGTTCTTTTACCTTAACATTTTATACCTCTAAGGCTTCATCTTGCTCGGTGTCTTCTATGTCCTCTCGGGTTCTGATGAATTTTCTACCCTTCTTGTTTTGTCCTCTTTTCGGTGCGGGAGCTTTCCTCTTGTAAGTCCTGACCTTTCCTTTCTTAAGAGGTAAAGGAGTAGATTATTTGGATGTTTGGCTTCTAGTCCTTGAAGCAGTTGTAGTCCTTGGTTTCTTAGATGGTGGAGGAGGTGGCGAATTTGACTCTGTTTCCTTGGAGTCATTCTTTTCTTCATCTTTATCGACATACAACTGTTCTTTGATTTCCTTCTCTTGTTCAATTTCTTCATCTTGCTTAGCTTCTTCCTCGGTTACTGACAAAATCTTATTGAGATTCTTCACCATTTTGTCCTTCTTTTTGACTATTTTCTTGACAACTAGGCCTGATTTAATTCTTGACTTGGCCTCTTCATATGTGCCAAACCTTGGTTGTTTCTTCTCCAATGGTTCATTGGTTAAGGCATCAATTGCCTTTGTTGCAAGATCAATGTTGATCTCATATTCCAATGGTTGCAACCATGCTGTCCTTGCTACAACAGGTTTGATGTAAGTATTATTTGTGTCAACCATGAAACATATCTCATCCTTATATTGCTCAATGAGTTGCTCGGGGATTCTTACCCTCTTTTGCATTCGATCTTTGAATACATTAAAGTATTCATCCATGACTTTTTCAAAGTTATCTCCCAGTGCAACTATGTGCTCACTGATTTGCATGGTGACCGGTTTGGTGGTGTCCCATTTCACATCTCCTACTGATGGGAAATTTTCTTGAAAATAAAAGAAAATACACATGATTAGTGAGCCAAACTTACAAGTGTTTGATTTTGCATTCCTGAATGTCTTTAGGTTGTCCTTCAAATGATTCAGGAGTAACTCAGATAAGTCCAACTATGTACCCTTCTTCATAATTTTGTAGACCGTGTCCACTGCACCTGATGCTATGCTGTTTAATTTGCTTGCCTGGAAGAATTTGTAACCCAAAACACATGCACCAAACTTAATCTCATCATCGGTTATTGTTGTTACTTTCAATCCACGACCATCCCATTTGGATCCTGTCATATTTTAGGTATCTGCCTTTGGCGAATGCTTCAATGCCTTTACTTTATCGGTTACGGGGGTTACGGGGTAACCGGTGACCGCATCGATGACATCTCGGGTTATTGCCTTCGGTTCATCCAACCATAGCTTGTTGTTATGCATTCTGCTCAGTACTAACCGAATCCAATTAGTTTTGAAGACCTTCGGAAACATTAGGGCATTGGTGAGCTCTTTCACCTCAATGTGTTTGTGCTCTTCCTTAAGTGTTGCATCATTGTTACAAAGCTTCTTGTAAGCTTCTTCTACCTCTGACGTTCCAATATCTGCAATCTTGCAGTGTATGAAGGATCAAATGTCTTCAACCAGAAAAACCCTAGCTGGAATGCATGAAAATGCACCAGCATCGTTGGGTTGTGAGGCAACCTCTAGATGGATCTTATAATTAGGTTCCTCATATGCCGTATTCTTGATGAGTTTGAACTCATCTCTCTTTGCATTCTTTGATTTCACGGTTCGTGAAGTTGATGCCATTTTTCAAAAAATTAGGGCTTCTGTGTAATGCGTAAAAATAGAGTTGTCGGTCTCAAAGAACTTACTTTTTGTGCTTGCAAATATCTCTGAACTGCTTTGGAGTGTTGGAGGTTGAGTCGTGATCGCTCTGTATCTTGGTTTCTTTCTGCTAAAAAATTTCCTTCTCTCGCTCTGCTCTGGGTGTCGTGAAAAATGAGTCATTCTGATGCCCTATTTATAGACGTTTCCCTAAAATGCATGTCATAAATGCTCACCAACTCATCGGTGTATAAAGACTGAGTTCGTCGGTGAAGACTTTACTTCCATGAGTGACACTTACAACATTTCGGAGCAGTCAATGTTCACTTTACTTTTACCGACTGGTTTCGGTAACACTAACAGCTTGTTCATGTGCTTGTTTACCGACGAGGCTCGGTCTATACTAGCAACTTTTTCTTTTAACCGACACTTCTCGGTAAATGTAGGTAGTCTTAACTTTGAGTGTATATCGATGGGTTTTGGTATATATGCCGGAAAGCATAGTTATCACATATTTCAACAAGTACAACCATGATGCATCTTTCTTATGCTAATTTGGAATTATTTCAACATATTATGGAACTGATGTAAAGTAATAGCTTGGGGGTAATGCAGTTCCATACTTACTTGTTCTGCTTAGGTGGGGTTGGTGATGTCACCAAATCCATTGGATGGGGTGTCACCATTTGCATTGCTCATTCCAGATTCATCATTGCTTGAATATTTTCTCCACATTTTGTCTCTAGCCCTTTGGATATCTTCAATGGTGTTTCCATTGGGATATGTGCTTGTCTCTATCATTCGGTCTCTGTAGTCTTTCTTGAGATGACCAACTTTATGATAGCGTAAGCATGCCATTCCAGGGTTAGTCCAGCCTCTAGACTTTCTAGTCCATAGTCTCATATAGTTTGGAACAATGTGACCATATCTTTCACATGCTATACAATTTGTCCAAGTATTGTAGTCCCATACATACTGATTACTGATATTCTTCAGTTGATAGGGAGTTTCTTGACCTTTAGGCTTCCATGATTGTCTTTTCTTTTTCTAGCATTCAAGAGTTGTGTGCCCATTCATTTTTCATGTAGGACAGTATTTGTCCATGTAGGTTTCCTTTTTTGGTTGTTTCATCTCAGACTTACATTCATATGCTTTATGACCTTTCTTGTTACATTTATAACAAAATTCTATAAATGAAGAGGTAGATTTAGGAATACCTTTCATTTTGCCTTTGCATACATTTGATGTATGACCTTTCTTTCCACAGTGATTGCATGTAAGTTTTATTGGTCTTGGATTTTCATAGACATTCTTTGGTTTGGATTGATTTGATGATTCTCCATTTTCGGTGAAGCCTAGACCGTTGTTGTTATTGACTCTTCGTTGTCCCTCAAGAAAATCATCCATTCTTTTATTGCTTTCTTCAGTCTTTTTGATAATTTCATTATGTTGTTGCTATATTCTTAATTCATGCTTTAACTTTTCATTCTCATCCCTCAGTTCATCGATAGATTCTATTCTTTCAATGAGTTCAACATTTATTCTGTTTGCCTCTTGACTCATAAAAATAATCTGATTTGTTATCTCATGGTGATGCTTTGTAAGTCTCTGTATTTCAGTCTCCTTTTCTTGTAGCTTTTCTCTGATCTTTCTTCTATCATCAATAGCTAGTGTTCTTTCTTGTTCAACCTATCTAGCATTGTTCATGACATCAATCATCCTTACCATCTGTGTCTCTTGACCGATTTGCAAAGATTTAACTTGTCTAGCCAAATGTAGATTGATTTCAGTTAGGCTTGTGATGCTTTCTTTTGATGTATCTGATGCTTTGCTTGGAGTTGATCTGGAAGACTCAAAGAAATCTGGAATCTCTTCCTCATGATAATCTGTCTTATTACTGCAAGATGCCATATTTTTTTTTTCATCAAGCAACTATCTCATGCTGATTCTAGCTTCTTTATACTGTTAATAGAACATCAGAATTTCAAGCTTTTTATTCTCAATATTTTTTATCAAGTTTGTACTTCTCCATTGTATGATATTTTCTCTTAAGCCTTTAAGCTTTCCAAGAAGAGACTTAGCTTTGATACCAATTGTTGGGATTAATGGGAAGTATGTACTAAGAGGGGAGGGGTGAATCAATACCTCTAAAACTTTTTGTATCCTTTAATCAATTAACCTTTGTAATCACTTGTATGTCCATTCAATATGATCTAAACTATCTTGGTGTGAGTTATATCAATTAATAAAATTAATAAACATGTAAATCATTCATAGAAACATTCATGAATACAACTGACACATAACACAATATATGATATCGCAAAAAACTCTTGTTAGGAAGTAAAAACTGCGGTGGGGATGACACCCACAAAACTTCACTATCTGTAGATTGGAAGGGGCCGGTTAAGGCTTACAATTTGATCACTTCTGATGATCTACCTTATTAGGAGTATCGGTGGAGACCTATTAAAGTCTACTCTGTTAAGAGCTTTTAGCAACACTGTTAAGTGTGCACTCAGTTAAGAGATTTGATATTGGACTGTTAAATCCACCTTCCTTAAAAGGATTTTTACACTTTGCTCCACTTTTTAGAATGATATCAAATTAAAAATTGACCTGGTAAATGAAATCTCCTATTGCTGATATAGATCCTATGTAGTTCACATAAAAATATTATCACCTTAATTGTGATTGAATAATACCTTCGATTATCGGTTTCCTCTGTTCTTGGTTCTGCTAACCAAATTCTTCTTTTTCTGTTCTATTTCTTGAAACTCTCAATTCAATCCATAGATGTGCTTGTTCTATTATCCTCTCTCTTTTTCCTTCTCACACACACATTCTAATGAATTATTACATCATATATTTCTAGATGGATTGACTTCATCGATTTGTGATAAAAACAATGTTGACTCTAAGATCAGGTTTACAACTTACACCTAGATCTCAGTCTATGTGTTTTAAATCAGTTAGACTGATTAAAACACTTACATTAATGTTTCTTGTCCCTAAAGAAATGGATTTAAAAAAATTAAATATCCTATAAATAGAATACACTTGCTTTATCTGATGTGGAAGTCAGATCCACTTTTTGCAGGCTGCAACTGACTTTCGGTTCTGTTTGTTGGTCATGCTTGACTATCCTTCGGTTTTTACTGTCGGTTGCACTGTATCTGTCTTGTCGGTTTGCACTATAACTTGCATTTTGGGTTCCTCTGTCAGGTTCCACTTTATCTTTTTGCTTTGTGATTTTTGGTTTACACACTAACTTGTGTCATCGGTTCTCTCTGTACTTAGTCATTTTTGGTGATCTCCTAATCTAATCTTCGGTTTGCTCTTTCCTATCTTTCGGTGTAGGCTTACCAAAAGTGTTGTTTTGTATACTAATGAAAAATTAATGTCATCATAAAACATGCCAAACATCTGGCATAATTGTACATTTCATTCATCTCATTGATATTCTTCTTCATCCATCTCATCATGAAGATCATCATCATTGATGACATCATCACCACCACTATCGTCGTCGTCATTGTCATTAGTATCATCATCATCCTCCTCATCATCATCATGATCAGTAGCAACACCATCGTCATCTTCTTCTTCGACTAACTCTCGATCATGATCATCATCTACATCATCATCCACTTCTTCCTCTTCCTCGGTATCTTCTTCTTCCATCACATTATACTTTATCAACCTTCCTCTTAGATCATGTCTAACAACAAATGACCAACCCAATTTATGTGGAACCTCCGAGTAAAATAACTGCTCACATTGGCTTGGAAGAACATAGGGCTCTTCTCCAATTGGATCAAACAACCTTGTATTAATCATTGGAAACCCATTCTCATGTTCAATAACAGTTCTATTAGGATAATTTTGATTGAGACATAGTCTGTACCATTTCACGACAAAGAGAAATAATTTGGAGGAATTAAAGTCAGAGTCAATTATATCAACCAAAATATCATAGTATCTATTTTATGACTCTCGAGGATGTAAGTCGTTTCTAGATGAAATATTAGTCACCTGGAAGACTGCACTTATCCTAGAATCACAAGTTCTCTTTGTGTCATCAAAATTTTTGATGCAAATTTTATAGCCATTGTAGAACATAGCCTTGTGGTATTTCACCTACAATAATGTCAAACATGTATAAATTACTGCATCACGAGTTGAAAAACATACGGTTGATTAACAAATTTATAAGTCTCTGGTGATCTCTTAAACCATGTGCTAAATCTATTTCCTTTTGTGTAACATTGGGATCTCCATTACGATGAGCTTGTATAACTAATGAAGACACAGATTCCCATTTTAATCTACGACCATAATGTTGACATCGTTCAATCTAGATCGTCATCCAATCTTGATTGTTTGTAATAAACAAATGTATTTCATCCCACTCTTTAGCAACTGTACAAAAGTAAATAGATGATCAATTACAACAGATTTATTTTGAAGATTAAGAATTGATTAATTACAATAAAATTTCATAATTTATTACCTTTCAGTTTCCTAAATCTACCGTTGCCCACCAAGTACTCCCCTTCGAATTTTTTAATGGAGTCGAGATCCCAAATGCAATCTATATGGGTTTTTGCTGCAAGATTAGGAAGATATTGAGTAACGTACACCATCATCTGGTATACCATATATCCTTCAACCATAGAACCCTCGAGATGTGCTCTTTGTCATACCAAACCCTTAAAAAATTTCAAGTGTCTCTTAACCATCCACATTGACATAGCATGTACATGTCCACACAATTCAATCTCCTCAACTTGGTGTATGAGGTAGTGTTCTTGTGCATTGAAAAAGGTTGAAGGTAAACACTTTTGCATTTCACACATCAGATGAGGAATTCTTTTCTTCCAATATTTTATATCTATTTTATGGATTTCTTTAGATGACAACCACCTACAAGGGATTGAAGACACACAAATATATAAATACAAGACTTTACAATATATTACTTGTTTGATATATTGAACAAATATCATTGCTTACCTCATGTATTTTCTAAGATCATATATCACTTGTTTGATATTATTGTCGAAGTTTTTTGGGAGTAATAGGGGTAGCAAATACTACAACAATTGTCAATTGATCATTTCATATAATGAAAATTGAATGCAATTACACAAATATATTGTAAATATAAAAGACTGTGACTTACCTTGATGAAGGTATTCCAATCATTTGTTTTCATCCCTAACCCAAAATCACTCTTCTTTGATATGACATTGCTTATATTCACAACAAATCCTGTAGGAAATCAAATTTTGCGTATGAATTCTTTTATGACATTAATTTATTGCTATGTTAATAACTAAGGAAGAGCACTTGCATCAATCTAATCTCCATTTCTATTTGATTCAATGATATTTGTCATTGCATGATTGGAATCATGAATGTCACTACAAATTTTGCCAAGTTTTTTTTTTGTCACGCCTTCCATCTAATATTTTCTACAATATCTCTGTTACATTCTTTCCAATATGCATAGTATCTAACAAATGCACAATTTGTAGTTGTTCATAGTAGGGAAGCCTACTAAATTATCTAGGATAACATTTTAGTCCCTTTGGAAGCTGGTCAGTGATGCCTTCACGACCTTCAAGATCATCAACTACATAATTAGCCAACAAAACACAATAGAAATATATGATTTTCAAACATCAAAAATTAGGTGGAACAATATTACCTCCAATTCTATTATATTCCAACTGCCATAGGTGAGGTGTCATTCTTCAGGGCTTTGATGTAGTCTCTTCTTTTCCATTGAAAAGATGTTTTTTCGCACTTCGATACTTATGATTTATGGGGAGGAAGTGCCTATACTCATCAAACACCTACTTTCTTAAAATTTTAGAATGACGAGATTTTATCTTTGGACCACACATTGGAAATATAAAGTTTCCCTATGTTTGAAGACCTACAAGATAACGATACAATTGGATTAAATATGTTAATTTTTAGAATTAGAATTATCGCGTACAACTAGAATTCACCATAACATACCACAGAAATGTGTCAACCCTGGAGCATCATGAATTGTCCACGCAAGCATTGTATGGAATTGAAATTGTCTTTGTCCAATTGGTCTAGAGATGTCATACATAGTGAAACCATTCCATAACACCAACAAGTCATCGATAAGAGGAGCAATATATACAATCATATCTTTCACTTGGTACTTACCTAGTTGAATTAACAACAACATCAAATAAATATTGTGGCCATTTCACTCCAGGAATGATAATTAATGTAGATAACTATAAAGTAATAAAATACCTAGAACAATCATTGCCAACATAATGTGCTCCCTCTTTATTGACATCCATGCTGGAATTTTATCGTTGATAAAAAAAACAGGCCACACCGAGTAAACAAATCTCATCTCTCCATACGGATTGACACCATCTGCTACTAGAGAAAGCCTGAGATTTTGAGGTTCTTCTTTAAACTGTGGCCACTTTTCCTCTATGTACAATAAATTATGAATAATCCGTAGACATTTGAATAATGTCATCTCGACTCCTACTGTGTGCATGGTAATCTATAAATTGTGCCAAGCTATTGCACCTGAATAATCATTTCAGACGTGGAATAATGGGGATACAACGAAGAACCTTGTGAGGCACCTTTTTTGTCATTTGATCATCTCGATATCTACTTGTATGTCATTCAGGGCATTCTATTGCATTGTCATGTTCTTTATGATAAATAATATGATCTTTAGGACAAGCATCTATTGCTTGATACTCCATTCCAATATGTTTCATAGTGGCACATAATTCTCGATACGAGCGAGGGAGAACATTTGATGGTGGTAATAGAAACTCACCTATCAATCTACAACAAAAAATATAAGTCGTTACTATAAAAAATCTTAATGGTACATGTTTCACCTTTTATAGACTATAATGACGTATATGACAAACCTTAGCATACATGACATTGCTATGTTAGATAAACCATTCATAACCTTCAAATTCACCAACAACAATAAAGCAGAGATAATAGTAGATTGGGAATCTTCATAAAGGTCTGTGTTCGCCTTCTCAAGTAGAGGTATATCATGGATGACGGCAATGTCATCCTCATCATTATCATCACATCATCATCATCAGAAACACCAGTAGCACCAGTACCAAATGTGTCAATGATCAATGCATTCATACCATCATATTCAAATGTGTTTTATGCCGCATGATCATCATCTTCCATGGGATCATGATCTTCAGCTTCAATACTCACACCTCCATGTTCCTCTATATTCACACCCCCATGTTCCTCTGAGATGTGGTGGTCCATATCATGTACTACACTGGGG
>MU228173.1:1208882-1320159 GCA_018584345.1 Thuja plicata
AAACCTTGGATCTAGAGTTAACTTGCGATGCATGAATCAAGAATTGAACCTAAAATAGTATAAATAGATGTTCATACTCTATTGTGAGTACATGAATTCTTTATGAATGATAGCCACAAAGAGCATCAAAGGAGCAGAAGGCAAAATTCATGCAAAGATCAGAAACATAATACTTTAGTTTTCAAGAACACACAGAGGCTACCGATAAGTAGATAAAGGTATTATTTAATCATGGAAGGATGATTACTAATATGTATGAAGCTTTATAGGATCTGTTATCAAAAATTTAAGATTGCATTTATCATCAGATCAAAGACTTATGTAGTTGCATTCTAACAAGTGCATCACATCTAAAATCCTTTTGTAGAAGGTGGACTTAACCGTTCTTTCCAAATCTGTTAACAGAGTGCACACTTAACAGTGTTGCTAAAGCTTCAAATGAAGTAGATCTTAATATGTCTCCACTGTAATACTCCTAACAGGGTAGGTCATCAGAAGTGACCAATTGTAAGCCTTAACCGACCCCTTCTTATCTGTAGCTAGTGAAGTTTGTGGATAACAATCCCCACCGCAGTTTTTACTTCCTTAACAGGAGTTTTCTGCGATATCATATCTTGTGTCATGTGTTATCTTTTTTCATGAATGTTTGTATTATTGTTACATATCAAAAGAATGTATGATATGACTACATATGCATAAAGAAAGATGAACAGTTAGATAAGATAAATTACAAATTGATGACTAAGGGTTAATGGGCTAACCAAGAAAAGTTTTAGAGGTACTGATTCACCCCTCCCCTCTCAGTACATCATCTCAATATAGTTCCAATAGATAAATACTGTCCTACATGCAAAATGAATGGGCACACATCTAAAGAATGCTAGAAAAGGAAAAGGCAAGCATGGAAGCCAAAAGGTAAAGAAGTTCCTTATCAACCAAAGAGAATCAGTAATCAATATGTATGGGATTACAACACTTGGACAAACTGTACAACATGTGGTAGATATGTTCACATTGTTGCAAAATACATGAGAGCATGGACCAAAAGGTCTAGAGGCTGGTCAAACCCCAGAATGACATGCTTACACTATCACAAAGTTTGTCATCTCAAGAAAGATTGCAAAGACCGATTGACAGAGTCAAGCACATATCCCAATGGAAATACCATTGAAGATATCTGGAGGGCAAGAGATAAAATGTGGAGAAAAAATTCAAGCAATGAAAATTGTGACACCCCATCCAATGGATCTAGTGACATTATTAACCCCACTTAAGCTGAACAAGAAAGTATGGAACTACATTACACCAATTCATATTTTGCATTAGTTCCATTACTAAAATTGATAGACAGTCAAAATCTGCATGAATAAAGATGCATATTATGTTACTTGTTACAATTTTGATAAATCAACCCCGTCAGTATACTCATACCGAAAATCATCGGTGAACATAGTAAATAAGATGTTCTACACTTAATGGAAATTTTCGGTCATCATACAAAGTGGCTAGGTTGCCAATGTGACCCGACACCCGTCGATAAGAAAAGAAAACTACAAGTTGTCATGACATAATACCGATATCCGTCAGTAAAAAAAAATGGTCATCAAGTTCCCAAGCATCACGTCAACACTGACGATAATTTGAAAAGTCTTCCCGATGAAACCCGTCTTCATGTCCCAACGAGTTGTTGAGCATTTATTACAAAGACTTAGGTCAGAAAGTCTATAAATAGTTGACGGGACAACTTCATTTTTCACTCATGATTTGAAGAGAAATTAGAGTGAAAACAAAGCTATTAAAGAGCAGAAAGTAGAAGCATCCACAGATCAATTCAGCACAGAACAAATAGATCTTTCACCACTATTGCGAATTGAAGTAAGTACCAAGGCACCGAAAGATCTTTGTCATTGTTTTATCAAGAAATCCCTAATTCTAGAATACCCTAAAAACTTGAAATACAATGGAAACCACCTCAAGAATCGCTTAGATCAAGAATGATAAGAGGAATGTGGTGAAGCTGATCAAGAAAAATACATGTGTAGAGCTAAAGTATAAAATCTGCCTAGAAATTGCATCGAAACCCGATGAAACTGACGCATTTTTGAAAATTCCACCTAGGGTTTTGCTCATAGAAGACGTTAGGTCTTATATTCACTATAAGATGACAAAGATAGGTGATCTTGAAATGGATGAAACTTATAAGAAGCTGTGTGATGCCGAAGGAAAACTAAAGGAAGAGCTTAAACACTTGGAGGTCAAAGGGTTAACTAATGCCCTACATTTCCCAAGGGAATTCAAAACAGAATGGATAAGGTTAGTGTTGAGAAGAATGCATGATAAGAAGCTATGAGTAGACCAACCCAAGAAAATAACCAAGGATGTTATTCACGCTATCACTGGTTATCTGATAACCAACAAGCCTAGGACACACAAGCATCCATCAATGAAAGAATTTAAAAAAATCACCAATGCAAAAGGAGACAACAGAGGTCTCAAAGTAAACACAATCATCGACGAAGAACTCAAATTTGGTGCATGTGTAGTTGGGTATAAAATTTTTCATGCTAGCAGATTGAACAACATTTCTGCTACATCAGTAAGCACAACTTACAATATAGTAACCAAAGGAATTTAGATGGATCTTTGTGAGATCCTATTAAAACAACTTGATGAAAATATGCACACTATCAAGTCTACAAAGACCAACACATGTAAGTTTGGATGACTTATCATGTGTATCTTTTTCTATTTTCAAGAATACTTTCCTTCAGTAGGAAAAGTAGTATGGGACACTACCAAACCTGTAACACAATAGATTAGTGAAATGATTAAATCACTAGGGGACAATTTTGAATCTGTTATGTCTGCATACTTCCTTGAGTTGAAGGAAAAGATGATGGAAAGAACTAGGATTCCTGAATAGCTAGTTGAAAAAAATAAAGATGAGATATGTTTCATGGTGGACACAGAATTCACCTATATCAAACTGGTTGTACCAAGAATAGCTTGGTTAGCTCCAATGGATTATGAGATCAACATTGATCAAGCTACAAGTGTAATTGAGGAATTAATTAATGAGCCCATTGATAACAAACAACCAAGGTTTGGAACATATGAAGAGGCAAAATCAAAGATAAAACAAAGCCTAGAAATAAAAAAGACTGTAAAAAAAGGATAAAATGGTTAAGAATCTCAAGAAGATTCTATCAGTAATAGATGATGAACAAGATCAACCAGAGTCAACTGATGAACAGGGCACCATCGGTGAGGAACAAGAAGAAAATAAATCAGATTTTGAAAAAAACTAAATTTGATACACCTCCACCTCCTGCAAAGAAGCAAAGGACAAGGAGTCAAACTATTGCAACCGATACAACACCCCTTAAGAAAGGTCAAGTAAGGAACTACATAAGGAAGAAACCAACTAAGAGAACAAGGCAACAAACTATCAAAACAACACCTCCAAAGAAGAGGAAAATGTTGGTTAGGATAAAGGCTGACATAGACGACACTAAAGATGATGAGCCTGATGTAGAAAAGAAGAACTTCTGAAATCAAACAGTTGATGAAGCTGCCAAATCCATTGCTACACATGGTATAATGACTGATAAGAAAATCAGACAATGGGATACACTAAACCTAGAGGACTAGAATAAGATACAAGAGGCAGTCATAAAGTCAATGATCAAGAACAAATATGCACCTACAAAATTTTTCAATCAATACCTAACAAGCTAGGTAAAAGGATATACCAACAATGGTCATATGCCCTGCAAATAGAGAGAGAAGCAAGGGAAAGGGTACTTGTGAGAGTGATGCCTCCTGAATCTAAAGTTGAAGAGATCAAAGAAATGCTTAAAAAGCACTCAGGAAAATTTGTCGCCAAGATAAGAGCTTACAAAGTGCTAGAAAATAAGTTCACTGATCTGGATACTATGAATGAACATAAATGTAGACAACTCCTGGATCTACCGCTAGAGTCCACAAATGGTGAGGAAAAATTACTTCTCACCAACACACCTCATAGAGAGGAGGAGACAGACAATGCAAGTCCTCAACACATTGCTCTGGACAATACTGAAAGTGATAATGATCCTATTAATGTAGACATAGTCATGGATGATATTATCCAAGATATCACTAACTATGACTCTGACAAAGATCTGCAGAAGAAAGATGATGTCATATTTATCATACTTAAGGATCAAGAAAAAAAACAAAATTGAAGAAATCAGATCATACAATAATTGATGTTGATGATGAGATAGTGTAGGACACTTCAATCATTGACTCAAAAGTACCATACCCTGCAGAAGAAATAAAAAAAGATGAGGATGTCACTGATGACAAGGCTCAAACTGATAGGAAAGACACCACTATTGACAAAGCACAAGCTAAAACTCAAAGTAACATGCCTGTCTTAATGAAGGCAATAAACATACTAGAGGGAAATGATGGATCTACTGAAAAGGAAAAAAGCACACCCGAGGACAAGGGTGATCGAGAAGCTAAAGAAACCACTAATGCAACTGCAGAGCAAGCTGTAACCGATGATTAGAAAGATACTTCTACTGATCAAAATAAGGAGGACACTCAAAAATAAAAAGGGGACAAACAAACAAAGAAAGGTGGAGAAGAAAAGAAGGATGAGCTGGAGAAGAAATCAGAAGCACATTCTGTAGAAACACCCAAAGTTAATGAAGAGACATCTTCACATAATTGATAGGTGCCACCTGAGGAGAAGATACAAGAAGCATCTTCTATAAATCCTTCACCAAGTAATTCAGAGAGAAAAAATGAACTAGATATGGTAGTTCATACATCTGCATCCCCTCAAATCTCAAAGAAGAAGAAAGGAAAGAATAAGAATCCAGTAACTCTAGATGAAATCATTAGGATTCCAGTTTGTGATCCAAGAACACTGGATCCAACTGCATTAACTAAGTATGCAAAGCTCTATGAGAGAAAATCTATTCAAGACAAACTGAAGAGAGAAACAAAAGAGGTCAAGGTACTAGAAGTAGCAAGAGGAATACTTCAACAGATTATACGTGATATAGATATTGATCAAAAAGAGCCAATGCTTGATCAATTGGTAATACTCACAGATGCAATAGCATCTCAGAATATTGATGCTGAGAAGGTTATGGAAGAGAGACTTGAACAAAAGTATGAGTTCAAGCTAGCTGAGAAAATAAGCCAGGAAGTGGCACTGAAAAAGGTCAAGCTATCTAAATTGGTAAGTACAATTGAACCAATCATATCATAAGCTATTACCTTAATACAAAAATTGTGCACTCTAGATCAACTCACTCAGGAGTATATAGACCAGATAGAAAAAAATGATGCTGATCTTAAGTCCAGTGCACAAAGTCTTACCAATAATGAAGAAGCAATTAGATTGCACAATGAGAAAATCAAACAAGCTTGGAAATAGAGACAAGACATACAATTTGCAGAGATGAAGTACAGAGATGAGGTAACTGAGCTCCAAGCTAAGCCATTACCAACACTTACACTCTTGCAACAACATATGACAGAGGAAAATACACTAATTGCCACCCCATAAATGTCTGTCCTAGACAACATTTATGATATGCATGCAAGGCTAGAGCTACAAAACATGGCACTAGAATAGCTGAAAGAACAATGGGAGAAAATGCTTGAAGATATCAAAACAACCCATTCTAACATATTTGACACATTGTAAGTTGCACATTTTTGTCACAATTTTGGCATATTATAAGTGGTACATTTTTATCATCAGTATCAAAGAAAGGGGGAAATTGATATGTTCATTCACTCACCTCAGTTAAAAGGAGGAAATCATATGTATAGTAAAAGAAAGGGGAAATAATGTACATATAGAGAATGAATAGTATACATGTACATATACATACACTATACCGATGCATACAGTTAGGGGGAGTCATATGATGACAAGGATATAAACATGGTGTATACATACTAAAACACTTTAGTATAATGTACGTATTAGTTTTTGATACTAATGTCAAAGGGGGAGATTGAAGGAATTATATTTTTCAATTAGTATACTTAGAGAAAAACATGATCTGCACCATTGGTTTACACAACACTGATAGATAGGGCACTGCACTACCCAACGACAAGGTTACCTGACAAACACTATTAAGTGTTATCCAATGACAAAAAGGTTCAAGGAAACCCGACGAGTAACAACAGTGCAACCCGACGGAACAACATAGAGAGGAACCCGATAGACAAAGGGAACTCGATGAACAGTTCAACAAAGGAATGCCGACAGACTTCAAGTTCAAACGGACAACCAAGAACCGACGGTCAGTTACATCTTGAAAAAAGTGGATCTAACTTTCCACGTCAGATAAATCACTGAAGTTGTATTTATAGCTTCTTGATTTGATTTTAAATCCATTATGTGTGGAGGAAGCAATGTATTTATTATTGTTTTAATTAGTTTTACTATTTTAAAACATGCAAACTAAAGATCAATGTCAAGTTGTAAACCTTGGATCTATGAGTTAACATTGAAAAGTGTGATTCCAAGATAGGTCAAATACTTGTATAAATAGGTGCTCAATCTATTGTTAATAGTGTTGTTCAATGAAGATAGTAGCCATAGAGAGCATCTAAAGACCAGACATAGAATTCATGCGGAAGGATAGAAATAAAATAAAATCAGTTTTGAAGAACAAGAATACAGGCTACCGACGAGCAGAGAAAAGGTATTCATTAGTCACTTAAGGTAATATTATAATTGTAAGAGCTTTAATGGATCTCTAATCAGAAATTATAGATTGCATACAGTCAGGTCAACATTTGTACTCATTCTAACAAGTGTCGTACACTAATGAAATCCTTTCAAGAAAGGTGGGCTTAACTGTCCTATTGTAAAATCTCATAACTGAGTGCACACTTAAATCAGTGTTGCTAAAGCTCTTAACAGAGTATATCTTAACATGTCTCTACCTTAATACTATTAACATGGTAGATCATTAGAAGTGATCAAATTGTAAGCCTTAACCGACTCCCTTCCATTCTGCAGATAGTGAAGTTTTGTGGGTACCATCCGCACCGCAGTTTTTACTTCCTAACATGAGTTTTCTGCAATACCATATCTTGTGTTATGTGTTTATCATTTTCATGAATGTTTCTATGAATACTAAAAACTATTAAAGATTATGAATGAATAATACATGCATAAGAAAGAACAATAGCAATGGTTGGTAATGCAGTAATGTATGATTACTAATAATGAATCAAGAAAGGTGTTAAAAGTTTTAGAGGTACTGATTCACCCCTTCCCTCTTAGTACTACTTCCCATTAATTCCAACAACAGGGAGTACCACATAGTGAATATAAAAAAAAAACAAATAAAGAGAGATCAAAAACTTCACACAATGCCAGCTTGAAGGTAATAGCAACGATGCCCTAGCTCTCAAAGGTCATAGGTCATCAAGCATTCCAAATGCAAAGATGTAAACAATTACAGTATTAACATTCATATTGTGCCATTAAATCAAAAAATGCCATCAAAATGAAATTGAGTTAATGAGAAGACAAAGCTCGAATGCCTACCTCAAGTCGTGGCTGCCATATACCAAGATGCCAATCAACTTCCACAATATGCCCTCTTTGTGCATGATGATATGCGATCATGCTAAATTAGAAATGAGCCTTTCTTCTTTTTTTTTGTTTATAATAATGCTGGTGTCGCAATTACGACTGTACCGTCATGATTATGATAGCGCTAGGGGCACTTGGAAAAAAACACAAAAATCACATACAAATGGTGGTGGCGTCGCAAATTGGGGTCAAAATTTGACCCCAAATGTTGTAGTGTCAGATTTTAAAATCATTGGCGAGTCCAACACTCCCCATCGTTCTGTAAGGCGAGTAATCAAACTAGCTAAAAAAGAAAAAAGAAAACCCTTAAGGAGCCTTCCTCTTCAGTTGATACTGAGGACATGGAGAGTAGGGAGGGAGGAGAAGATACCTAGGAGAAAACTGGCCCTTCACCCATTGCTAGGAATTCCACCCGCATCTTTGAGAGCCCTAATACACATGCCAATCCTACCCTTAAGCCCACAACCTGTGCTAATTCACCCTCCCCAACTCTAAGGCTTGACAAAAATGTTGTGGAAAAGCTAGTAGCATTAAGGAGGAAACTAAAAACAAGTTGATTGACATGGAAAGGAAGTTGGATGGTCTAGATGGTAAAATGTAGGAGATTGCTAGCAATGCTATGGCCATGGACAAGAGGATCCAAGAAATTTCTCTCTTTGCGCTAAAGGTCATTCACAATTCGACCAATACCCTTTATCTGCTGTAGGATAAGGTCCACAAAGACAAGCTGAGTGAAGATGATGATTATAAAAACATCTTCAAGTTTCTCATCGAAGACTAGACAAGAATGATGCTTTCGAAGCCCATCTATAGTAAAAAGATCTAATTTGGGTTGTTGGGTTTTGTTTTTTTGGTGCGCCTTGTGGCCTTCATGGTCTCAGTAGTCTTTTTTTTGTTGTGTTTACTTTCAGATGGCTTGCTATAAACTCTACATAGTATATCCTTGTGTGGCATATTATGGTTTTTATTAAGACTCATAAACTTGGGTGGTTTAGATTCTTATAATTTTATTTTAACTAGTATGTTCATGGTTTTTGATAGAGGAAAGTTTAGGTGGTAGTCAATCTACTAACTAATGTTGACAATAGTTATTCTGCCGTGGTTTCTCTAATGGTGTGTAATGGGATAACCCCCTAGTTTTGGCTGCTTTTAATATAAAAAAAAACCACCAAATAAATGAATAATTCATTGTTGTCACTAAAAAGACAATGATACATCTAATTAATAGACATAAACACTGAATATGTGACCATGTAAAGCTGGAAATCGCCACTTAAGTTTGAATTTGTAGAGTCCTTGCAACTATTTGGTATAGATAATATATTCTTTGTGTATATGTAAAAATTGTAGTTAAATGGTGTCCATAAGATTTCTGGTCTTAGCATGTTAGTGGCTCCTTGTAGCTGAAAATATAGATATACACATTGGATCAGAATGGCTTAGTGATTTCTTAATTTTTTTTCTTCTTGGTGAGCTAAATGATTTGAAAATATAGCCAAACATATGCTCTTCCATATATTTAACAAAACCGTGTGTCTTATAGTGTTTTTTATAACATTATGATGCCAACCAATGACCAAGAGGGATTCTTTCAAGAACAAAATATGATTAAAGATATCAGGTAAATGATTGAAATAGCATTATGTTTTTTTTGCTAATGACTAGTCTCAAAACAGGTGTTTCTCACTTCCAATTTATTGACAAAAAGGGAATTCAAAAAATTTAACAATCATACATTCTAATTTGTCTCCAATAGACAACTTAAAATTTCATATTTTCCAAGCCAATTAGCCTTAACCCTTGACTTCCATATTTTAGCATTTAACCTTTTCCATGTCTTTTCATGAAACTAGCATATATGTTTTTGGTTCAATCTTGGGTTTAATGGCATGCAGGGCAAAATATTTAAATAAATTATTTTTAAGGAAAAAAATGAAAAAGGGAACAACCATAATCAATGGTTGGGAAATAGAAACACGTATTTTATACTATTGTCTACCTAGCCAAGAACTTAACATTTCATGCTCAGACCAAGCACATTGATGTTCAATATCATTTTGTTGGTGCTATGGTTGAGGGTGGCAAGGTGAAGTTGATTTGATGAATGTTTTAGATTATTTAACTAAGGTTATGGGCAAAGAGAAGTTTAGATGGTGTTTGGAGTCTATGGGCTTCTTTTCCAATAGTGATTAAATTATGATGTTGGTAGCTCTCCCGTTGCTCTTACAAGTTGTTCAACAAGTCAGAGTTTTGTTCAAAAAATGATGTCTCAACTTTGCAATAATAAAAAGGTATTGTTGATAAAAAGTTACAGTTTATATGTAAATGCAGGGGTTGCAAGGGGGTAATCATCTTATGGGTTCCAATCCCCCTATCAACTAAGGTTGGGAGAAACACCACTAAAACAAAATTTCATATATAATTTATCACTATGAATCCTGATTGTTTATCAGCTGGTTATACATCTAATAGTGGATGTTTTAAGTACTTTGTTTTCCCTAGAGGCTGTTGTTATATGAAGCCTAATCAGAATCAAGGGTTAATTTTTCCCCACACTTAACAACCCAGTTCCCCCCTCCCCCAATTATTCAAAAGGGGTTTGGGAGCGCCCCCAAGACGAGGTTTAGGGGTAGCACCCTTGGCGTGCTCCTTGTTGTGGTACAGGGTGGGGTCAAGGGACATATTCTAACCCTATTTTTGTAACCGACATAAGTATTGATAAAGTGGCTTAGGGTTAGGGTTATTCATATGAGAACTTGGTAGCATTTTGCATTGGTTTTGAGTTGTAAGTGATTGCTAATTGTAATAAATTGAAATTACTAGATAATAATATTGGACTCTCTGTTTGGTGGGCATAGCTTGAGATTGGTTGAAGCACGTTAAATTCTGTCTTCTTGTTTCCATTTCTATATGTTGTTTTATTCTTTTGTTTTATTGATCAAATATGTATTTAACTGTTAGATATATATCTTCTAATCCTAATGGTGGAAACCCTATTTTATGAGGGGATTGCATTACGACTCTATATTTGTGATGTGTAATGAGAGTTTGATAGTTGTTGTCTTTTGATCTCTATTGGTAATACTCCTATAAGAAGGTTTCTTTGCAAGTATATTGTAATCTAATGATTTTTGAAAAATATAATGGGTGACTTTTGGATTGTGGGGCTTTTCTCCTAAAAGATTTTTCCCCACGCAAATCACTATGTTGTGGTATGTATGTTATTTATATTTATATAAGTTATTGAAAATTTTCTAAAGATCTAAAAGTTTTGTATAACCCTCCACTCAAGGTTAGTGTAGGAATTTGTTCCACTACCTTAGCTTCCTTGCAAGAATCTAACTTTTTCCATTTTTATTTAGGTGTATGAACATAAATAATGGAACAAAACATTCTTAAATCTGTTAGATTAGGCTTTCTACCATACCAAGCCCCTTCATAGTTATATTGTTTAACACATTGGTAGGAGTTATATTAATAAGATAATTAGCTGAAGTCATAGATTTAACCCAAAATTTATAATATATATTTTAGAATGTAACATACATCTAGCCATCTCAACAATAGTTTTATGTTTTCTTTCCGCTATACCATTTTGTCGAAGTGTTTAGGGAACAATTTTCTCATGCTTAATACCAAATGATTTTGAATAACCATTAAATCATTGTTCACATATTTCTTGCCATTATTAGTTCTAATAAATTTAATCTTAAAACCTGATTGTCTTTCAAAAAACTTATGAAAATTTGAAAAATATCAAGAACTTGATCCTTACTATGAATAAAATAGATCCAAGTTCTCCTTAAGTAATTATCCACAAAGTAAATACGCTGATCCTTGGCCGGAGGTATTTTGTATAAGTTCCAAATGGTCACTACGAACAATGCACAATTTATGATTTTCCCTCCATCCTTGACCTTGTGGAAATGGCTCCCCATGCATCTTACAACTCATGTATCTTGAGAATACAATTTTAGAAGAGATAATATAGGAAACCCATCTGTCAGATTAGATTTTTGCATCAAGACAATAGTGTTAAAATTTATTTGACCAAGTCTTCCATACAAAATATTTTTTGGAAGTTTGCACTATGTTGTCATTGATGTCAAACTTATTGGTGTTGATGAATAAGAGGAAGATAAAAGTTGTATTTTTTGTTGGTGTTGTCATCAATGAAAAAGGGGGAGATTGTTAGCAACACGGACTTAGTGCTATCATTGATATCAATATATTATGTGCACTGATGTCAACCTGATGGAGTGATGTCTAGTGATGATGTTGAGTTAGTATGTGGTGTTTTTGTGATGTTGAGTCAATATGGGAAGTTTGAATATGAAAGAAAGAGTATTTGAAGTCCTTATGGGTAAATTATCTACATTCCTTCACATAATAATTTGATGTCTTGTGGTTCTGGCAGTAATATTTGTGGTCTATGAATGTTGCACTATCATTTTTTTAAGTCTCCAATAGTTTAGTAGTTGAAGTTGTGACTTATTGTTTGTCGACAGTAAGATTGTCTATCAAGGTTGGTTTGAAGAATGCTCCACATTTCTTTACATTATTGTTTTTAGGTATGTGGCTTGGTGGATGTGCTTAGAATATTCTTTCAATGTTCCAGTTCAAAATTCATGGGTTGGTGTGCTCCGAAAGTGAAATTATGTTCTATTGTCTGACATTTTTGTATGTGTTGGTCTATAACCGACTCAATAGATTATCTTAATCAAATTATGTTATTTCAATTTGGATATGCATTGTAAATTGAGTTAAGAGGTTTTAATGGGTCTTATTGTGGCATGTTAAGATCTACATCAAGTAATTTGCATTGGAGGACGTTTTTGGGTTGACTGGTTAATGTTCTTTAATGTTTTTCTATACCTTATATTTGATGCCAAATTTGAAGGGTGTTGCATTGTGTGCGATTCATTTGAATCAATTGAGGAAGGTGTGCTGTGATGTATTTAGGTCCCCTTTGTTTCCTAAGGTAGACCACATTGAGTGAAATTATTCATGTTGGCTAACTTTGTGTAAATAATATTTATTTCTACCAAGGTCGACTTAGTTGAGGGTTTCAACGGTCAAGTTGATATATATAGATATGTGGGTGTTTGAGTTGAGTTTGGATTGAATATGTATTGAGCATATATGTGAATTTGGAAGAGTAGTAATGTGAATATCCATTTCTAATGTGCTTTATCGATAATATCTTTCAGTGTGATAGAGCATGAGGCAATGAATGAGCGAGTTGTGTTTTGCATGATATTGGTCACTTGACATAGTTTTATTCTTCAATTTGCAAGATCCTTTATATTTTTCCCTAGGATATTACATCTTAGTCTTGCAAGTTTCTTGTATCTTTCCTTAAGGTTGTGTGCCTTAGCCTACAAGTCCAAATCAAGAGTAGTGAGCTTCCTTGGCCTTTGGCTAGAAATATTGTATTAAAGTTATTCATGTAGTGAGTATGAACCTCACCATTATTTTTCCCACATTGGATTTTCCACTAAAAAAATCTAGTGTTTACGTGTTTGGTATTTATTGTTCTCTGTTTCATTGATTGTTAGTTGGATAAAGATAATAAATGTCTATGACAGAAAAGGTTTAAGGATTCGTTCAAGATTGATTCATCACCCCCCTTCTCAGTCTTGTGGTGTGTTCAACAATTAGTATCAAAGCTGAATTCCTCTTGGAGAATCATAACCACTTGAGGAAGATCCGAGATGATGCATGCCAATGGTCATCACAAAGTGCCTAAGTTTGATGAAACAAATTATACCTTTTGGAAGGTGTAGATGGAAACTCTAGGGTGTTTAGAATATGGAATATTGTTTAGCAAGGGTACAATCTTTTGTCTGGTACTCCTACACTTGATGAGATAAAGTTGCATGAAAATAATTCCAAGTCTAGAAATGCTATAATTAGTGGCTTAAGAGATTCATAACTGTTGAAGGTCATGTCCTGCAACACTGCAAAGGATATTTGGCAGAAGATGAACAATATCTATGAAGGAGATAAAAATATCAAGCAAGTAAAGATGAAAATCTTGAAGAATAAATTTGAGACCCCGAGGATGTCTAAAGATTAACACATTAAGAGTTTATTACACTAAGTGAATGAAGTTGTAAGTGCAATAAGAGGTATTGGAGGATTATTGAAGAAAATGAAGTTGTGAGAAAAGTAATGAGAACCATTCCTAGATCCTAAACCTAAGTTGTATGCTATTGAGGATAGTCATGACATGGATAAATATTCATTGGATTAGCTCTATGGTTCAATCTCTACTTTTGAGATATATTTGAGTCAAGAAATGATCCAAATGACGAGGATTCATAAGTGTACAAGTAAGTTTACTTCAAATGTTTTAATAATGGAAGAATAGGTCATTATGTTGCTAGATGCTCATTTAGGGAAGATAATTATAAGAGATCTAATGACAATAAGAGAAAGGATAATTTTAGAAGAGATGACAAAAATAAATTAGTAGATAGAGATAAGGCCAACAAGAGTCTAGCTTTAGTAGAGATCCATTCATTTGAAGATGAAGATGCAAATGATTCAAATGATGGGATACTATTTTTAGCTATTAAGGAAAATGGTAGTAATGATTCTTGAAGTTATAATGCTGAAGAGAATAGTGAAAGATCAATGATTGTGAGGACCATACTATATGCAAGAAAAGAACCTAAAGCTTGGATTATTTTTCCAGATGTTCAAATCATGACAAGTGATAGAAGGAAGTTCCTTGAGATTGAAAACTATATGGTGGATCCGTTAAGTTTTCTAGTAAAGAAGCTACATCTATCTATGGTAAGGGAACCATAACCATTGATGGTAAGCATAAGACATATGATGTTTATTATGTTAAGGGTTTGAGACATAATCTCTTAAGTGTGAGCCAGATGTGAAGTAAATGTTACACATTTTCATTTCATGGGTTTGAATGTGAGATCAAAAAAGGTTCTAGAAGGTTAATTGCACAAGTTATAAGAGCAATTGGGAATATATACTACGTAAAGGAAAATAAAGGAAAAAATTGCATGTTGGTGTAGAGTAGTGAATGTTTCCTATGACATGAGAGAATGGGACATTAATTTTTTCCAAATGGAAAAAATAAGTTCTTGTTAAGCTATGAGAGATTTTCCAAAGTTTATGAAGCCTTCAAATACAATGTGCAAAGAAAAAGAACACGTTCAAAAACAAGGAGTATTCTATTATAAAACCCTTGGAGTTGATACATACAAACCTTTGTGTACCTAGAAGGCCAAGAGGACTAAATGGTTAAAGGTATGTTATATTAATCATTAATGATTATTCTAGAATGGCATTGATTACCTTCTTAAGACAAAAATTAGAAGCTTTAGATAGATCTAAGATATTCAAGAAATTGGTTGAGAATTTAGTAGAAGCTAAGATAAAGTTTTTGAGGTATAATAGAGGTGGTGAGTTTACATCAAAATAATTTGACAGATTTTGTGAAGAAAATGGTATTAGGATAAAATTATCTTCTTCTAAGACCGCAACAAAATGGAGTTGTTGAAAGAAAGAATAGGATTGTTGTTGAAATGGGTAGAAATATGTTGAAAGATACTAACCTACCTAATATATATTGGAGAGTTGTGCATAGTATTTTTATCATATTAATAGTGTGCAAGTGGTAGTGAGTCATACAGAGACACCTTATCAAATAAGGTTTGGAAAGATAGCTGCACTTAAGCATTTTATAATATTTTAGGGTAAGTGTTGCATCAAAAGTGATGAGGTGGATTTGGAAAAGTTTGATGCAAGATATGATGAAGGATTATCTATTGGATATTCTACAAAGATCAAGGCATATTAGTGTTATAACAAGAGGCTGAAGAAGATTATGGAGAGAAAACATTTCAATGAAAGTGGGGAATGGGATCAAGATGTTCTAGAGTTTGAAATTGAATTTGAAGATATTCACATTGATACATAAGAAGAAAAGAATCATTTGACAAACAAAGAAGAATCCGATGCAGAAGAAAAGGGACCCAAATAATTACCTAGGACACTTTCCAAGGAAAGTGAACAAGAAAACTACTATTTCTTATCTAAAGTGAAACCAAAGGGTTTTGAAAAAGAAAGAAAATATGATGGATGGGTGAAAGCAATGAATGAAGAACTAAATCATATAGAAAATAATCCGACATGAGAATTGGTACCTAGATCAAAAATAGAAGAACATGATTGGAACAAAGTGGGTACTCTTGAAAAAGTTAAATGAGGATGGTGAAGTTACAAGAAACATGGAAAGATTGGTATGTAAAGATTATTCACAAGTCGGAGGTATATATTTTGAGGAGGGTTTTTCTCTGGTAGTTTGGATGAAAGAAATAAGGATGTTTCTTGTATTTGCTACATATAAGAAATTCAAGGTATATCAGACATATATCAAAATTGTATTCTTGAAGGGAAAAGTAGAAGAAGAGGTTTATATTGAATAGCTAGATGGTTTTCAATTATTAGAAGATCTGAATATAGATTATAGACTCAAGAAAGCTCCCAAAGCTTGGTATGCAAGGTTGGACAAGGATTTGTTGCAACAAAATTTCAAGAAAGGTACTGCAAACACTAATATTTATTTCAAACTTGAAGGTGATAGATTACTTATAGTAACTTTGTATATGTTGATGATATTATTTTTGGTGGAGATGGCGATGTTTGCAAGATATTTGCTGAAGAAATGTAAAATAAATTTGAAATGTCCATGATTGGTGAGTTGTATTTATTTCTTGGTCCTTAATTTACTCAAATGAAATGGGATTTTAATTTCTTAGACCAAGTATATCAAGTTGATTTTGAAAAATTTTAGTATGAAGAATTGTAAACTAGTTGGAGCCCTCATGGTTACTAGTTGTCATTTCAACAAGGATGATGAACCTCTTGAAGTGGATCAAAAACTTCACAAACCTATGATTGGTGAATTATTGTATTTGACTACTTCAAGACTAGATATTATGCATGCAATCTCTTTGGTTGCAAGATATTAAGCTAATTTGAAGGAATCTCATGATAAAATAGTAAAAAAGATATTCAGATGTTTGAAAGGAACTCTGGATTTTTTGTGTGATATAAAAGTGATATTGGTTCCTATTTGATGTTGATTGGGCTGGATGTTTTGATGACAAATGAAGTACAAGCTATGGTGCATTTTCCTGGTAGACAATTGGTCTCTTGGTTAATAAAGAAGCAAGATTCAATGTCATTATCTATACTAGAAGCACTCAAGTGATGTGGATGAAGTACATTCTTAGAGATATCAAGATGATGTATGATGTGTAAATAAATTAAGTAGCAAAACAACTTCCTACTCTAATCTTGAGGAGAGGGTAATGTAAAAACATTTTTAGATCTTTATAAAAATTATAGAAACTTAAAAAAAATAACATAAAATAACATTCATACTAGAACACACTTATTTACTTGGGGAAAACCCTTTCGAGAGAAAAAATGAAAACTCCAAAATGCACCCAATATATTATTTAGAAATAAATAATATATTAGAATATAATTATAGAGTAAGATTCTCTTATGAGTATCATCAAACAAATATCCAGAGGTAAGTGAATATCTATATGAATCTTACACACACCCTCCATCTCATGCACATAATATATAGGAGATACAAGACAAGAAATCGTCGAGCGGATTTACAAAACTATGGGCTAAAAACTACTTATAAAGTGGTTCCCTCTCCAATAAAATATTCTCAATTATGTGTCATTAATACACACACCAACATGTGTAACTCCATTTTATAACTCATTTATGTGCTCAACACATTTTTTCATTTCCTATTTTGGGAGACCAACGTTTTAGAGGTCATAAGTTTCAAATTGGGTATCCGATCAGGGAACTATTTTATGTGACACAAATTTTGTGACATATTATATCATGTTGTAATATGCTACACCATTTAACCATATTTTTGGCCCATTTTGGAACCTCTAAATCCTACAAAGTTGAATTTATAAAAAAATTCTTCAATTTCTGTTTGAAAAAAAAAACTTTAATATCTTCAAAACTAGACATGGTCTTGCAACAAAAATTTGTTGGCATGCTTATCTAGTCCATCTAAAACTTCAGTGAAAGAATAGGGAAAAATTGCGCTCAAATGAAAAACTTACTAAAAGTATTAACCCTATGTAAAAGAAAGGTTGAGACACGTTTTCCTAACAATCTCCACTTGTGAAACACCTTGCAAGAGAAAAGGGAGCATCTAAAATACAACTAAGTTGCTAGGTGCCATGAGGCCCATAGACCCCTAATACCATATGAAATTTTCTATGCTCACAACCTTAATTAATGAATATGTAACTTTCATCAAAGTCTCTACCTTAACTAGCTTCACCTTGTCATCGTCAACCACATCACTAACAAAATCATATTGAACATCAATGTGCTTAGTGTTGGAATAAAAAGTTGGGTTCTTTGCTAGTCATATCACACTTTGATTGTCACAATAAAAATGCTACTACTCCTTGTTTTATTCCAATATCTGAACATAGTTTCTTAATCCGAATGGCTTCTTTACAAGCATGAGTAGCTTTCATATACTTAGCTTTAGTAGTGGATAAAGCAACCAAAACTTGTCACTTACTCATCCAACTAATTGCACCAACAAATGAAGTAAATACACATGAATACTTTGGGGCACCCTTCAAATATATAAAGACTTTCAATTGCATCCCAATGAACTCTACTAGAATTAGACATATATCTGGAAATAAACTGCTTAGGAAAGGTTTGATCTAGTGTAGACCATAGCATACATGAAACTTCCAACTGCACTTTGATAAGGTAATATACTCATGTATTCCATCTCTGATGGGGATGTATGCCATTCATAAATAGATAATTTTGTTCTAACTGTAAAAAGAACACATAGTTGTATATAATCTTGCACATGAGTTCACATACTTACTCTGGCCTAGCCATAGCTTTTTAATCACCCTCTCTTCTAATTTCCATCCCAAGAATGTGTTTAGTTGCACCAAGATCTTTCATTTCAAATTTAGCATCAAGCTAAGACTTAAGTTCTATAATCATAATTTTCACTTTATCAATGAAATAACATATCATCAACATATAATGCAATGCATAATAAATGACCGCCATTGGATTTATAATAAACATGGTGACCTGATATATAACACTCAAATTTCAAACTCAACACATATGTATCAAATTTTTGGTACCACATCCTAGGAATTTTCTTAAGGCCATACAAATATTTCTTCAATTCACAAACCAAATTACTTTTACCTTTTACCATGTTGTACTATGGCTATGTCATGTAAATATCCTTCTCCAAATCACCACAAAGGAAAGTAGTTCTCACATCCATTTTCTCAACCTCTAAATCATAAGAAGCAACAATATAAATAAAAAATTCTAATGGATGTCATACTTTTAATAGGAGAGAATATCTTACCATATTCAACATCCTCAACTTGAAGATAGCCTTTTTCAACCAAGCTTACTTTCTACATTTTAATGCTTCCATCTAAACCAATCTTTTTCTTGAATACTTGTCTGCAACCAACAATTTTTCATCCTTTAGACAATAGTACGAGATCCCATGTATCATTCTTTGTGAAAACCACCATTGTAATGCCCCACCAAGGAACCCTGAAAAAAGGTTAAAATGTGTATATAATAATTTTTTCATATTTCCAAGGGTTCCAAGACAACCCAAATCACTTAGCAAGAATGAACAATGTAAGATCCCCTATAGGAATCTTGTTCAAATCTTAACTTCTACTCTTGTAATTTTGTTAAACAGTTGTAATGAAAACCATAATTATTTTCTGTCCAAGATTTATGTTTCAGAATTTACAAATAGTAGGCTTGTAAGAATGTTTCCAATTTTCAGATTACAATTGTGATAAAATTTATAATTATACTTAATAAGAAAAAACCAAATTAAGGCATGGTATTGACAACCAAAAACATCTTGAACACTTAAAGTTCATTATATTTTCAAGCATAAAATATAATTTATATTGATGGACAAATAAAGAGAATGCATCAAAACTACTACAAGCTGAAAGTATTAGATTTGATGAGCTTATCTCCCTAAAAATGGATATTAGAGCAACTAGATTCTCATAGCATATGATACCAGGAATGGAAGCTAGACCATAATTCATAACAAAATATTTATTACCACTTTGTTGTATATTACTGTGTCTGTATCTGTCTTGAATTTAGGTTCTCTTGCAAGGTATAGATTTGATTACAAAACATCAATCTTTGAGCAATCAACTACATAAGTGCTTGAGCTTATTTTGGCTGATGGGATGGCCTCCTAACTCCCTAGAAGACTCTTGTATTTTAACTAAAAATTCTTATTGTTGGATTCTAAATTATACCTTCATAGAAATGTCGATCTCAATTCCCTCTATAATCCCATTACCATACACAAAGCAACATATATATCAGCGACAATATTGTGTATTGGAATGCAATAGATTGGAGCATAGATAAGTCTAGAAGATTCATGGATGATTTTCAATGATGAAAGCTTCTACAACTGAAAAACTTATACTTTCCACGATAATTATCATATTCTCCCATCTCTAATACTTCCAGATTGTTGGTTGTCCAACCCAGTTGAAGGGAAAAGGACATTCGAATCTCATTTTCAATAAAAATGCAACATCATGGTTGTAACACCTGTAATAGTTTTTGCCTCCTGCAAACTCCAGATTCATGACAAGAGAAAGAATCAAAGGAAACACTTCTTTTTTAAATATTTTGCCAAGAACTTTAGAAACACACGGCACAAATACAATATCTAAATCACTGAACATTAGCAGTTCGATTATTTCCTCATATATTTATGCTATACAATGCCACATGCACACCATCAAATATTATTTTGATATAATGTTCGTTTCAGGAAAAGTTATACCTGGTCATAATATTGTTCACTCCAAAATTATAGAGGAGAGTCAGGTCCCGTGCCATATGATCTTCATTATCAAATATTAATTGCTAGCAATATAAGAGAAATCAGAAATAAAACTCATCGGGTCCCACATATCATTTATCATACAATAGTTAGACTCATAATCAATCTTAATAACCTTGGTGCTTAGGAATAATATCCAAAATATACATTAATTTTTTTTAAATTTTTGTCATATCCAACAATAGATTTTCTCATATTTGTCCCTAACAGAGACTTAAAAAATTTGATGTTGATGTAGACTCCATCACGAATCTACCACTTGAAGAACCATGTTTTTGTCTAGCTCCTCTATCAAATTCCTTAAGGTTTCCTCCATAATCCTCTTCAAGAACTTTTATAACAGTCTTCAAGAAACCCTTGGCTTTCCATCAACTTGTCTCTTGGCATTCTGTTTCTTGTCTTTTAATTTGAAAATAAAGTGACTTTTATTTTATAAATCTGGTTGACATAAAAAGTCACTTTAATTGATTTATTAAATAATTAATAAATGTTTCGTTATATTTCAACACCTAAAATTATTAATTATTTAATCAATTTCAAATGTCCCATAAAGGGGACATTACATACAAACACGTTCAAGCCACCACATGAGAGTCCAAACCACATCCACGAACCTCACGCGATAAGATGAGACCATCATCAACGATTGCCAATCAATGAGACAAGTTCATCCTCAGTGCAATCTAAAACAAGGTTCATTTAAAACCCAAATCAAAATGTGAACCTAACAACACTAGATGGATACATACAATGAGATGTAAATACTTGAAAACCATCATAAAAACATAAAGAATCTAAATATTAAATCCCTTTTTGTACAGACCCAGTAGAACACCAAACTGTCATAGATGAGCTATTCTGGTGAAACAAATGTGCCAGTAAAACTTATTCTCTTTTATCCTTTATTAGATTGTCTGATCTAATTGCATGCATGAAACAGAAAAGTAATAACCATTCATAACACTTGACACAATATTTGGTTACCTAGAAACCTTCCAAATAGAAAGTAAAATTGGGGTGGGGATGGTTCCCACAAGATTTAATATTGCAGTAATAAATTTGGCCGATTAAGGCTTACAATTGACCACTTTTGATGGTCTTCCCTGTTAGGAGCAATAAGGACTGTTAGGTCCACCTTGTGAAAGGATTTATACAATACAATAAAGTATGCACTCTATTAGAAGATTTGATAAGGATTGTTAAGTACACCCTGTTAAAGGATTTTGTTGATACACCTGTTAGGATGAACCAGTGAATGATCTGCTATGCAACTCAAATTTTCTGAATAAGATCCTTTGAAATAATTATGATCACCTAATGTGATAGAAAAGTCTCTGCTGTACCTTTATACTTCTATAGCCTTCTAATCAATCTACTACTTCATATTCGCATTCATATGTCTATTACAATTACTTCTTACATTCTTGCACACATTTGGATAAATAAAGTATCTTACATATATATCTTATCCAAATCAAATACCTCTGTAAGTTGGCTACTATCTTATTTAATAGCATCAAAAAATTTGAACTAAGTCGGCCCAAAGCTGATACTCGGGTTCAGTAATCCACTCAGATGATACACTGACACTCGGGCGACATAGTGAATTAGCAACTCTGGCACCCGGTTAACACTGGGTACTCGGGTCACATTCATCACTCGGAGATGGTAACTTGGGTAACACTGGTGACTCAGGTCACACTATTCTGAACTATCTGCTCGATCGACACTGCAACTTCTTAGCTCGGTTTACACTTCAAGCTCCTAGCTTGGTCAGCACTGTAATCATACAAATGACTAAGTGTTTTGGCACTAATTGACAACACGCCTTTCCATAAGGTCAACAATCTCCCCCTTTGGCATTAGTGACAAAAACACTTATCATATCCAAAAATTCTGAGCAAATTGTTTAGTCAAAACTGCCCCTTACCATGTGCTTGGGTACTTGCTCAGTTTTGACTGCTGCTCTGCAACCCGGTTACAATTGACTCTGTTTTTTATTTTCCAAATTTTTTTTTGTAACACTCCTATATATATATATATATATCTTCTTCTCTGTACATGTATATCCTCATATATATACATACAATTCTATCTTTCCCTTTGTATACAATAACTTTCCCCCTTGTTTTTGACACAAATGCCAAAAAGTATATCTACAAGGTAATACCAAAATAGGAAAGGAAATCACTATGTACCTTCAAAATTTGAGAAAAATTCTTGTCCCAATTGTCTTGCAACACCTTCAGGATGTGCAACTCAATCTGAATTTCTGCAGACAACTCCATCATAAGCTCTGCAATTGAAAAGTTTTTGTCATGTATGAGTGTCTTTGCATGGGCAATATGTGTTTGCATGATATCCATATGAGGAAGGAGTTGGCTCTGTATAGATTTTAGGGATTCCCTTGTTCTTTCTTCTTCCCTCATTAGCTCAGCTTGCATATCAGTTAGATACTTGATCTTTACAAAATGTGCTAAACTCGAACTAGGATTAAGTGCCAATTGGTTTTCTTTTGCCTTCAAATCAGTTTCAATCTTTTTCAGCTTGTCTTATATTTCCATGGTAAAGTTGGGAGTGTCACTCAACTTTAAAAATAATGCCACAACATTATTCACAGTGGTTTCTAGAGAGCTAATGATAGTTGTTAGCTTTACTTGATCTATTGCAATCTTTCTTGCAACATTCTCTAGAACCTTATTTTCAAATTTTCTTTTTTCCTTTTCCTGTAATTTATCCTGTCCACTAAGATCATGATTAAACTTGTGGACTATGTTAACAAGTTGGTCTGTTATAGAGTCATCCTCATTTACTTCAATCTCTAGTGAATCTAGGAAAATACCTTTGATGTCTTCTAGAACTATGTTCCTTTTCTTCTCTGCTCGGAGCTTCCTTTGTTTTTCTCTTTTCTTCCATATCTCCCCAAGGATGTCCATTTTCTTAGGTGTCAGGTTGGAAAGATCCCAATTTGGAATCACAATATCTTCCTCAAGGTAAACATCAACAGTTACTATTTCCTTTTCTTTACCCTTGACCTTGGAATGAGGTGAAGGAACAATTTCCTTACCTTTTCCAACATCATCCTCATCATTTCTCTACTCATCCTTACCCTCAGTGTTCAGTTGGAGTAATTCATTAACCTTCAATGCACCAAGTGCATAATCAATGTTGATTGTAGAAACATTCATAGTGTCCTTCTATGACTCAGTTTAACTTAGCCCAGTAGTAGGTAGAGCCTGATGCTCAGTTCCTTCTAGTCTTGATGTAGATTTTATGATCTTTTCCTTGCTAGGATATAAGATATTCTGAGTAGGTGAATGGGGCAGGGATGCCATTGCTTCTACTTCTATCTATTCAACATTGGATTCTTCAATGGTCTGAACCTTAGGTAACTCTTCATCATTATCCTATATAAGAGGGTCTGTACTCAGTACCTCTATCTTATCATTATCCCTTTTCAACAAAAATTGAATTCCATATCTTTGTTGTAGACTGCACAATATGCTCTATTTTCTTTCTCAAGATTTGAAAAGTCCTAAACCTTGGAGTGTGATTACTCTCATACTTAGTCATAGCATCTTTTGCCTCTTTATCAGTCATAGCAGGCATGAATTGTTTCAAGGTTTGCTTTTGGATGTCCTTTTCAATCTAAACTGCATTGTGCCAGTGAATGGAAATTGCCTTGAGAAGGTCTTCAGTCATATGGATTCTCAATTCAGATGGATCAAACTTCCATCTTGCCATTTTCTTTACTAATGCATCCTCAATCATCTTCTGTTCATCTTTGGTTCTAGAAGCATACTTCAATGATTTGAGAGATCCCATACCACTACCTCCTTTCAATTCTTCAATCTTCTACTTAAATGTAGGTGGTGGCTTCTTGAAGATAATTGTACCCTCTTTTTCATCCTCCTTAGGCAATATAAATTTTCTTCTAGATCTTATGGGTTTGCTTGTAGTGAAGACATGGGTAGAGATCTTTGGTGCTTTCTTGGGGGCTAGCCTCTTCTTCTTGGGAGGATCTTCTTCTACCTTTTCCTCTTCCTTCTCAGGTTCATCTCCTTCTATCTTTTTGCATCTCCTTTGCTTTCAGCGATTGAAGGAGGAGAGTCTGATGGTTTGCCTTATTTCTTTTCAAACTTCTCAATTCTCTTCTTTCCTCTCTTCAAGATTTTGGGTATCTCAATCTCCAATGATATTCTTCCCTTAGCTTCTTCATAAGTACCAAAATATGGTGCTTTAGAATCAACAGGTTCATTTACAAGAGCCTCGATGATATCTCTTTTCTCATCAATTTTAACCTCATATGCAAGAGGTTTCACCCATGTAACCCTAGGCTTGACTGCTTGAATGTATACTTTGTCACAGTCAACTAGAAAGAAAATATCATCCTTATAGTCCTCTACCATTTTTTTGGGATTTTGTATCTATTATGCATTTTCTCTCTAAAAATTTCAAAGTAAGCATCGATGATGCTTTCAAAGTTATCTCCCAATTCCACTATAAATTCATTTATCTGATAGACTATAGGTTTGTCCTTTTTCCATACAACTGTACCTTTTGAAGGGAAAAACTTCTGAACATAAAAGAATATGCAGACCAAGAGTAAACCAAACTTACATGGATTGGTCTTGGATTCCCAGATGCTTTCCATGTTTTTGTTCAGTTGGATGAGCTGCAACTTGGCAAGGTTGAATGATAGATTGTTCTTGACTACTTTGTATGCCAAGTCCATAGCCTCACATGGTACACTATTTGGTCAGCTGGAATTATATATCTTGTGTGCAATCACATGAATTCTAAACTTTAGTTCCATGTCAGTGACTCCATTCAATTTCATACCTCTTCCAGCCCACTTGGCAAGAGTCTTCTTGGCTTGGTCATCTCGAGGTAGGGTTTTGGTAGCTTTAGGTTTGTCAAGCATAGGGTACCCTGTCACTCAGTGTACCATCAACTTAGTGATCTTCACTGGTTGCTCCAACCATAGATGCATGTCATGAATACATCTCAGAACAAACCTAATCCACTTTATCTAGAAATTCTTCAACATATGCAAGATGTGGGTTAAACGCTTGACTTCGAGGTGTTTGTGTTATGACTTCAGATTTTCACCCACACAAAGTGATACATATGCTTTGTTGAGCTCCAATGTGCCTAGCTATTGAATGTTGCAATGATAGAAACTTCAAATGTCATTGATTAACAATACCTTAGGAGGAATTTGGGAATGAGCTCCCATCAGATATGTCTTCTTTGCAATTGCTGGATGAAGTTTGAACTTTGGCGGTTCACAGGAAGCATTCCTCACTAACATCTCAGATCCCTTCTTAACCTTACTGGTGGATGAAGATGCCATAATGCTCAGAGGATTGATGAAACTTCGCTGCAACTAAATCTTTCAAAAAAAAATTCGCTCTGAGATCTCTATAAGCTCTTAATCACTTTGTAAACTGTAAACTGTAAACAATAACCCTTTGATTTCACCATTTATGAGAATTTTCATCGTAAAGTTTTTCATTAATTGCTCCATACATGGTAGCTGTCGCAGCTCGGTTAGTTCTCTAGGCTTACTCAAAAGCTCGACAAAAACTAATCTTTACATCTTTGAAACCATACAACCCGAGTTAACTTGGTTAAGCTTAAGTAACTCGGTTGTATATAAGATCCTAACTTGGTTAGAACCATAATGTGTCCTAGTGGATCAATATGTTGATTGGACTTGATAGCATATCCATAACTGATGTATGAAGGCTTGTATGCACAGTTCTAGTTGTCTGCTTGCATATTTATTCAGAGATGGTCGATCCACCCAATTCAGTGTTTTGGGTTCCATTTGATCCTTCATTGTTTTTGTCTAAATTATCAAGAGTCTTCCTTACCCACTGCTGACTCATCTAAGTTCTGATTTTAGAAACTTTTGCTTTTCCTTTGTCAAAACCAGTATCCACCTTTTCTCTATTCATACAATTCTTGCTTAGCTGACTGAGTTGTTTACACACATAACATCTCTTAGTAGGATTTCTCTTTTTGAGGTGAGTCTTTGCACAATTTGCACCAATGTATATTCACCACAATGGCAACATCTGCTCCATGTGTTGTAATCCCAATCAAAAATTGCTTTAGCTAATTGTTTAGTAGGGTTCCATTTATTAGTTCTACACTCGGAAGACTTATGACCTTGTTTGTTATAATTGAAACATTTTCCTTCAAACTTAGGTTTCTCAATGCATTCACTTTCCCTATGTCCATGTTTGTTGCACCTGTAGAATTTTCCATTAAACTTTGACTTTCCATTGCTCCAACACTTATTTTCTATGTGCCCTAACTTACCACAATGATTACAAGTAGGTTTCATGTTCTTTTGAGTTCCTTGCTTTGAGGATTCACCTTGTTTAGTATAACCTAATCTAGTCTATTCATGATGTCTGAATTGAGTTTTCTCTATCAACTGATCCATGCTTACTTGTGAATTCATCATACTCTCATTGGTTTGCTTTTCAGTATTGAGATCATTTTCATTCCTCAGATTGATAACTTCTTGATTTGCATTATTGAGTTGATTTATCATATCTTCTTGCTAAAGTGAAAAATGATGGATTTAATTTTCTTTTTCCTCTAATCTTGTACTTAGCAACATTTTATCTTCTTGTGTCATTTCTCTATCATTTTCTGCTCATTTTTTTTGTTCCATGACTTCACATATTCTGATTGAATTTCTTGTTCTCTTTTCAACTTTCTGACTTCTTCATGTAAATTGAGATTCTTTGCAAGTAGGTCTTCAATGGATGCATCAGCTTCTTCATAACTTCTTGCTTTGCATAAATCTTCAATTCTTTCTTCTATGTAACTTTTATCATTCATTTGCACTGCTAAATCTTTTCTTATTTTCAGGGAATGAGAGAGTTGCTCCTTGAGTTTTCTGATTTGATCCATGACCACTTGTAGATCCATCTTTTCATTTTCAACTGCTTTCTCAAGTCTATATATTTCCATTGCCTCTGATCTTTGCTCAAGCTGTTAAACTTCTGATAAGAGAATCTTCAGCTTTGATACCAATTGTTGGAAATATATTACAGGCTAAGTGACTAAGAGGGGGGGTAAATCAGGAACCAATAAAAATTATTCTCTTTTATCCTTTATTAGATTGTCTGATCTAATTGCATGCATGTAAAAAAAAATTAATAACCATTCATAACACTTGAAACAATATTTGGTTACCCAAAAACCTTCCAAATAGAAAGTAAAATTGGGGTGGGGATGGTACCCACAAGATTTAATACTGCAGTAATAAATTTGGTCGGTTAAGGCTTACAATTGACTAATTCTAATGGACTGCCCTGTTAGGAGCAATAAGGACTGTTAGGTCGACCTTGTGAAAGGATTTATACAATACAATAAAGTATGCACTTTGTTAGGAGATTTGATAAGGACTGTTAAGGCCACCCTGTTAAAGGATTTTGTTGATGCACCTGTTAGGATGAACTAGTGAATGATCTGCTATGCAACTCTGATTTTCTGAATAAGATACTTTGAAATAATTTTGATCACCTATATATGATAGATGAGTCTCTACTATACCTTTATACTTCTGTAGCCTTCTAATCAATCTTCTACTTCATATTCGCATTCATATGTCTATTACAATTACTTCTTACATTCTGGCACACATTGGATAAACAAATTATCTTACATATATATCTTATCCAAATAAAATACCTCTGTAAGTCAGCTACTATCTTATTTAATAGCATCAAACATTATGAACTAAGTCATCCCAAAGCTAATACTCGGGTTTAGTAATCCACTCAGGTGATACACTGACACTTGAGCAACACAATGAATAGGCAACTCTGGCACTCAGTTAAAACTGGGTTCTCGGGTCACATTCATCACTCGAAGATGGTAACTCGGGTAACACTGGTGACTCAAGTAACACTGGTGACTCGGGTCACACTGTTCTAAACTAGCTACTTGGTCGGCACTGTAACTTCTAAGCTCAGTTTACACTTCAAGCTACTGGCTCGGTCAACACTGTAATCATATAGATGACTAAGTGTTTTGGCACTAATTGACAAACTGTCTTGCCATAAGGTCAACACTACTTTGTTCTTCATATGTACTAGATTATAATTCATATGCGCTAAAAGAATAGGCACATGAATTTAAAGGATGGACATATACACTAAAAGAATTCACAAATACAATAGGCTGCCCCTGACAAAACACAAAAATAATAAGAAACCTTCCTGAACAAGGTTCCCTTAGTCCGATAACATGATAGGTCATCTGACACCAATGTATGACTAAAATACAAGGCTTGCTCCACACTAGGGAATACCAGATAGCATAATTTGGGGTCATACACACCCGATAAAATGAATGACATCAAAATTAAATATAATTTAATGAACATATATACATGAAAGCATAATGCATTGAAATAAAAAGAAATAGATAGAATGAGCACATCATGCTTGAAAATCCACCACTAAAATAAATTTTCCACCTATACACCGGTCCCCAATAGTGGTAAAGTGCAATGCCACCCTACTATCTAGAACCCTTAGGCCCACCCCATCGTTCTCATGGAGACATTCACTCGACCACAAATATAAGGTACACTCACACATGCAAGAATGACTAACACACACCAATCAAATGCATAACTCAAGGAATGGTACAAAGGTTCCAATGCAATTCATATATGCAAATGATAGTAAGGAAAAGGTACATGGAGTCTCTACTCAAAGATATCAAGGCCATAGTGCAAGGATCCAAGGTGGAGTTTAATTACGTGGCACATGGTGGACTATGTAGCATTGAGAATTTGAATCAACATCCATAGAAAAATAGATTTAGTACATATGTTTGATTAAAACCCTTGGGTGGAAAAATATGATTCCTTCAATCAACGTCCTCATGTGGTTGGGCACTGACTTACCTTCAATCAATGCCCTCAAGTGACCGTGTAATCAAGTTACTCTTATTAATGTGTTTTACCCCACTATAGTTTATTATGAAACATGTCCCCTACCGACCACTTACGGTAAAAAATCCATGCAAGGAGCCACTCCACTACACTACGCAGACACTAGGCTCATCTCATTCTACAACAAGGCATAAGGCACAAATGCAAAAAAAGAACAATGCAAGAAAAGACTCTTCAGTCAAAAACCATATGAAACATGGTGAGCTCTAATGGTTGCAAACCAAGAGCATGAGTCACTTAGGATCATGACCTGGCACACTCAATGTCCTCATGATGAAATATCAAACACCGACATCATGTACTCAAATACGATCTCAAATCAAACATCGAGAGAAGTTCTCAAGGAAGGAAATGCAAACACTCATGCACATGACACACTCAACTGACCACTTTTCCAGGAGTATGAATTCTGAGGGAAATCCTATAATCACAAAGTTAAACCAAAAAATGGTTACAATCATAGATTAAAATCAATTCCAACATTCAAATTGTGCCAATCATAGCAACCAATAATTATGGGAACCACAAAAATTGAGGCAAACCCTAAAAATCCCCAAAAATGAAACTTGGAATTAAGCCACAAATTTAAAACCCATTTACTTAAATACACCCAAAACCACAAATATCTCATAAAATTTATATTCTAGGTACACAGAAAAATAGATAACATAACTCCACAAAACTCATACATTTCAAATTTTAAAACAAGAAATAAATGCATAGAACCAACCGTGCAATGAAATGCAACAAAAGTGTGGGGGAGTGCTAATTCTCAGCTCATGGTAATAAATCAATTTAATTCATTTTAAAATAAGAACTATAAAAAAAGATGTAAGATTCCCTTCCTCATGCCAAGTGGGAATATGGAAATGGAGGAAGAAAATTGAATCCACCACGAAAATGAAAATGACTCCACAGGAAAGAGAACAATCACAACACGAATCCAACAAGCTGGTACCCATGAGAATCTAACAAGAGGATAAAACACGAGTAAATGATCAATTTTTCCCAAAATAATTTGGAGCAAAATCCAATTTCTCAAAACATGAAGTGAGGAAAAAAAACCATTTCCTCAAATAAAAAGTCATTTTTTTTCCAAAAAGGACTTTAAATAAAATAACAGATAATTTAAGAAACTATAGACTTCTTGAAATTAAACTAAATCAATTCCAATTAAATAGAATTCAAATACGACTAATTAGTTGATAAATAAAATCAAATCCCCAAACAAATAAAATCAACGTTGAAATTCTAACTCAACCGCAACAACTGTAGGAACCATAAATGCACAAACACATCCACTGGTCTATAATAATATGCATATGCATTATGGATTTACCCATGTGTACCAGAGGTATAATATAATAATCACAAATACATCACACATACAAGGATAATATTGGCTAATTTATGAATGGTCGGTGAAACTATCCGCTATCTACTACTGTAGTTAAAGACACGGTCAAATCTGTAGCTCAAGTAGAATAGTGTCTAGTATCTATTCACTAAAACATGCAAACATCAAGTACAAATTCTCACTGTACAAATAACCAAAACATAACATAAATAGTCAAACATGGCTAATGGAACACTGGTGCTCTAGTGATGTGATCATTCACATGTATTAGAATGTCATGACACTGGTTATTCCATATTTTAATAATGTACATATCATTTAAATTAAACATTTCATTAAAATATAAAACATTAAAATAATTATTTACAACAATATGCACATATATAAGTGAAAGTTCACAACTGGAATATCCAACAACATACAAGACACAATATATCAAGGAAATAGATAGACTCATCATAATATATTAATCCAATGTTCTCGAACACAAAATACACTAGATATCATCATAAAGAATCATGCTGCATACAATAACATCATCATGCTAATATGGTCAAAATGGTAAACAACAACATAATATAATCATTTAAATCAACAATGATACTAGTAACCAAAATAATTTACTATCAACGAATGCATCTCATCATGCAGATAATGAAAACAATATAAAAAGAGTCTAACTTGAATCAAAATAACATGGAACAAAATGAAACAATGGGAGGCACTACATCCTCCCCACTAGACATAGGATTACTCCTTGGTGCCTACAAAAATATAGGGGTACAAAAATCTCAACCATGAAGCATCCTCCCAAGTAGAAAAAGTATCATTGCTCAGGTCCCATTGGACCCTTACCTAATCGATGTCTTGACCCCTAAGGGTCAACCTATGATGTTTAATAATGCATATGGGGCTCCAAAGAAATTTTCTTTTCCTCTACCTATAAAGAACCCCAATCAAGAACATGGGTCACATCAGAAATAATATTGTCTAAACATAGAAATATGAAACACATCAATGATGCCTAATAGAATAGGTGAAAATGCAAAGAGATATGCAATAGGACCAATCCTCTCAAGAATCTCTAAAAGTACAAAAAAATAGGGCACTAACTTAGAGCCTTTCCCATAATATATGGGTATCTTCCATGACCAAACTCACAAAAACACATGGTCACCCATTGAAAATTGAAAATCTAACCTATGGGCATCAGTATTCTTCTTTTGTTGATCCTGAAAAGTAACGAAATGCTCTCTAATACGAACCACTTGTTGCTCCATATCTTGAAGCATATCAAGACCCAATACTACATGGTCCTCCAAATGATTTTATACAAATACATGAAGTAAACATATACATCAAGTACATAAGTGCAATATAACCATGAAGCATAAACACATATGCAACCATAATAAGTAGATCATGATCATCACATGATCGTGCACAAGCATGAGACTCAAATGTACTTCCAAGGGTTCCAAGACAACCCCAATCAATTAGAAAAATAAAATAAACATGTTCAAGTCACAACATCCATGAAACTCATGGGATAAGTCTAGACCATTTTTAATGGTCGCCAATCAAGGAGACAAGTTCATCCTCATTGCAATCCAAAACAAGGTTCATCTTAAGCCCAAATAAAAAATTGGACCGAACAAAACTAAACAGATACAGAAAAAAAGATGTAAATACTTGAAAACTATCCCAAAAAAATATGGAATCTAAATATGAAATCCATTTTTTCACAGACCCAGTGGAACCCAAGTTGTCATAGATGCACTATTTTGGTGAAACAAATGCACTAGAACAAAGTATAAATGTGCTACTTTTTTGTGTATATGTGCTAAAGGAATAGACATATGCATCAAAAGAATGCAAATAAGTTCTAAAAGAATTAACAAATGTGCTAGAATGCCCTCAATAAAGTACAAAAATAATAAGAAACCTTCCAAAATGAGGTTCTCTTAGTCTAATGACATGGTAGGCTTGTCAACAACAACATATGACTAAAATAAAAGGCTTCTTCCACACTAGGGAGTATCCAATAGCATAATTCAAGGTCATACAATCCTAATGCAATAAATGACATCAAAATCAAAGCTAATCTAATGACCATATACATGACCATATACACGTGAAAGAATAATGCACTGAAATGAAAGACAAGGGGTAGAATGAGCACATCATACTCAAAAATCCATCATTGAAATAAGTCCACCACTTGTACACCAATCCAAAATAGTGGTAAAGTGAAATACCAAACAACCATGTGGAACCCTCAGGCCAAACCCACCATGCTTGTGAAGATAGTCACCTAACCACAAACCCAAGGTATATAGACACATAGAAGAATAGCTAACACACACACACACACACACACACACACACACACACCAATCAAATATGTAACTTGGGGAATGGTACAAAGGTTCCAATGCAACTCATATATGTGGATGATAGTAAGGAACAAGTATAGAGGGCCACTACTCAGAGCTATCAAGGCCATAATAATGGGACCCAAGGTAGAGTGTCATTATGTGGCACATGGTGGCCCACATAGCATTGAGCCTTCAAATCAATGTCCGCAAACAACCAAACTTGGTATGTATCTTAGATCAATTCCCTATGACAAATAGATACGATCCCTTTGATCAACATCCTTAGATGACTAGGAAGTGACTTACGTTCGATCAATGCCCTCGAATGACTAGGTAGTCAAGTTACTCTTATTAATATGTTTTAGACCAATATAGTTTATTATGTTATCACTTATTAAGAAATCCTTCACATAGCCTGTATCGGTCAATTATGGGCCATGATCCACATAAGGAACTACTCCAATACACTCCCCAAAAATGAGGCCCATCGGCACAAGACACAAATACAAAATAAGAAAAAATACAAGAAAAGACTCTTAAGTCAAAAAACAAATAAAACATGGTGAGATCTATTGGTCTCAAACCAAGAGCACATGTCCCTTGAGATCCTGACATGACACACTCAATGTTCTTGTGATGCGATCTCAAACATCTTGACATCAAATACTCAAAATGCAATCTCAAATCAAGCATTGAGAGAAGTTCTCAAGGAAACGATAACACTTGTGTACTCGGCACACTCAACTGACCACTTTGATGGGAGTATGAATTCCAAGGAAACTATGATAATCAAAAAGTAAAACCAACCAATGGTTAAAATAATGTAATACTATCAATTCAAACATTCAAATTGTGCCAATCATGGCAATTGACAATTCTGGGAAGCACAAAAATCAAGGAAAATCTTAAAAATTCCCAAAAATGAAACTTGAAATTAAGCCACAAAATTTAAGCCCATTTTCTTAAATACACCAAACATTACAAATATCTAATAAAATTCTTTTTTTTGGAACACAAAAAAAAGAGAGCAACATAACTCCATAAAACTCATACATTTCAAATTTTAAAACAAGAAATAAACACATAAACTCAACTGGGAAATTAAATAATACAAAAATATGGGGGAACGCTAGTTCTCAGCCCACGGTAATAAGGAAATTTACTTCATTTGAAAAGATAAATTATAAAAAAAGATGTGAGATGCCTAACTCACTCGAAATGGGAAAGACAAAAATGGAGGAAGAAAATTGAATCCACCACGAAAAATGCAAACGCCTTCACATGAAACAGAGAAATCACGACACAAATCCAACGAGCCTGTACCCAAGAATCTTACAAGAATATCAAACACAATGGGTAAATGATCAAATTTATCCAAAATAATTTGAAGCAAAATCTAATTTCTCAAAACATGAAGTGAGGAAAACGAGCCATTTCCTCAAATATAAAGTCGCTTTTTCCAAAAAGAACTTTAAATAAAATAACTTAAATAATTTAAACAACTGTAGACTTCCTAAAATTAAATTAAATCAATTCTAATTAAATAGAATTCAACTATGACTAATTAGTTGGTAAATAAAATGAAACCCCCCAAAACAAATAAAATCAACATTTAAATTCTAAGTCAACCACAACATTTGCGGGAATGCTAAGTGCATAGATACATCCACTAGTCTATCACAATATGCATATGCAATTTGGATTTACCCATAGGTACTAGAGGTATAATATAATAATCATAGATACATCGCCTCTACAAGGATGATATTGGCTAAATTATGAACGACCAGTGAAACTATCTCATGTACCACTGTCGGAGATAAAAACACGGTCAAACTTGCAACTCAGGTAGAATAGTGTTTGACATCTATTCACTAAAATACACAAACATATAGTGCAATTTATCACAGTATAAATAGCCGAAGCATTTAACATAAATAATAAAACATGCCCAATGGAACACTACTACTCTAGTGAAATGATCATTCGTATGTATTAGAATGTCACAACACTAGTCATTCTATATTCTAATCCTTAATGTACATATCATTTAAAGTAAATATTTTATTTAAATATAAAGCATTAAAATAATCATTTACAACAATATGAGCATATATCAGTGAAAGTTGACAAAAAATGTATCCAATAATATATAAGACACAATATAAAAAGGAATCATATATAATCATCATAATATATTAATCCAATGTTTTTGAACACAAAATACACCAGATATCATCACAAGGAATCATGTCACATCAAACAATGTCATCATGCAGATATGATCAAAATGAACACAACAACATAATCTAATCTTCTAAATCAACAATGGTACTAGTAACCAAAATAATTTACTGTCAGTGAATGCATCTTATCATGTAGGTAATCATACAAATATAAAGAGTCTAACTCGAATCAAAATAAAATAGAACAGAAAGAAACCTTGAGAGACACTACAACCATTTGTTAATCCGTATAAATCTTCTAGGATTATATATCATTCATTCCTAATGCCTCTTCTATAGATCTAGATTCATCCATAATAGTTTTAAAAGAAAAAACAAATCTCCAACCATCAAGAGAATACCTTTTCATTGGTTGTATCTACCTTGTATACCTTCAAACAAGTTGAGTTGGAGTTTCTTCCTTATTTTATAAAGATTTAGAGCTACATGAGCTCTCCTCAACTTCTTGTCTATTTAGGGGCGTCAAATAAAATTTATCGAGCTTAGAAGGTAGTTGAATCACATCTTATTTTTTGGTTTATCTAGGCTATACTATAACAAAAGAAGGCTTAGTTTTTCTTAAAATAATACTTCTACTCTGTATTACATTTTGTGCAATAGGGTCCCAAAGCTTGCATCCTTTAATACCATGACTAAAAATATATTAATATACATTTCATAACCTTGTTCTCTAACTTTTTTTTCCTCTTCTTTGGCACATATGCATATGCCTTGTAGCCCAAAAATCTAAGATGTCTCACTATTAAAGGCTTATGAAACAACCATGCTTCCATACAAATTTTATCAACAAGAGCTCATGTATGAGACTTTTTAATTAGGTAGCAAGAAATGAAAACAACTTTAGCTCAAAACCTCTGTTATAGACCAACACCACTTAGGATACTCCTAGCCTTCTCCATTAACGTCTTTTTCATCCTTTATGAAACTCCATTCCTCTATGGAAAATATAGATTTTTCTTCTATCTATGAATGCCACAATCTTTACAAAACCTATAGAATCATTAGATAAAAATTTACTGACATTAAATATTTCTTGTAACATTTTATTTTCCTTTGATTCTAAAATTATACCATTGCTTGAAACTCTTCAAATCGGTTGAAAACATCTATTTTAATCTTTATAAAATATACCCATGTCGTTAAGCTATAATCATCAATAAATAAAATATAATATGTGGATTTTACAATAGAAGCAACATTTATAGGACCAAATATATTAGAATGAATAAGATCAAACACACCATGTAAGATTTATGAGAACTCAAGTAAAACTAAATGAAGTTTTATTTTTCATAAATGTAATGCTCACATAAATTAGAAGAAAGATTATAATAATTCAAACCTTCAACAAGGTTTTTATTTTTCAAGGTGCTTAGACCCTTTTGTCCAATGTGGCCAAGTCTTTGGTGTCATAACATAGTCTTATCTGTAGGTAAATTTGGTTCAGAAAAAAGCACCCTTAGGTACCCAAAATCTATGGTCATTTTTTAAAGGTGAAACCCTCACCTTTTCCAATGAAGTATCCATAGATTTAGTCTTCATAGAAGTAACGATACACTTATCAGCGTCTACATCCAACTTATACAATGTGACAATTTTCACACCTCTACCAATCATCATAGAACTTCTCACCATTTTTATCTTGCATTAGAAAATACTACCTACATACTGAGATATATTAATTTTCTCACAGATAAAAAATTTCATCTCAGACCAAAGAAATGTAGCACGCTGTTAATATTTCTTATTCTATAATAAGGAAAACTCATTTTAACATTACCACGAACAACAATATTTAAATGACAATTATCACCCAAGTACACCTTACCTCCATCAAATTATTCATATTTAGAAAACTAATCGTTATTAGAGATCATATGGAAAAATGTACCTGAGTTAATTAATCACGCATCATCACATGCACAAGTGGCTAAATCTGAAATGAACACATCACCATATTCCTTCTCAAACTCAAAATTAGAATAAGATTTCTTCTTCTTTTCCTTCTTTGTAATCGCAAAAAATTTGTCCAGGCTTGCCATAATTTCAATAAATAACTTTGGAATTTCTAGGAGATTTGGATCTCCTCCTAGATTTGGATTTATTATTCTTTTCATTCTTCTTTCCTTTTTAATTAGGTTTTCTTCCTTGACTAACTAGGGATTCCTTGGAACTTATGGATACCTTCCTCCTCATCTCTTTAGCAAGTAAATAATCCACCACATATTCCATCCTCAAAACAATATAAGTATGGCCAATGGTCATATCAAGAGAATCCCACAAATCAGGCAAAGAAAAAAGTAAGATTTTTCGTTTCTCCTCCTCATCAATCTTGACACCAATAGTTGCCAATTAAACCACTAACATATTTAATTCTTCTAGGTGGGTTGTATTTTTTCCACCCTCCTCAATTCTCAAAGAATGTATATTCTTCTATAAGAAAATATTATTTACTAAACATTTTACTTGATACATCTCACGAAGCTTCTTCCCATAGATTCTTTGTAGAGGACTCTTTATGGACATTGATAAAAAAGTTTGAAAAGTAAAATCTGATTAGATGCTTGCATTTATAGTCTATAAGAAAATATTTAGTAGCCTCACCCATATCTATCAGTCTCAAGAATATCTAATCATCAACAAATTCCCACAAAAATATCAATCTATTGGCATATCCTCCATCTTTAGCTTCCACATTTCAAAATTATTACCAAAACAATTCTTCACCTCCATTATCCCTATTTAACTAGACATTTGAAAATTCTTGCAAAAGATCATAAAGTATCTTCTACACAAGTTCCCACTCAAATTTAGATCAGTTCAAGAAACCCAACAACCCACAACTGAAACCAAAGGTGATTAAGCTTTGATACTTGTAAGAAATTTAAGTAGTGGAACAACTTCCTACACTAATCTTGATGAGAGGGTAATGTAAAAAGTTCTTTGGTATTTACAATAGTTAAAGAAACTTAATAGAAATAACATAAAATAACATGCATACCACAACAAAGTGATTTACGTGGACAAAAACCTTTCAAGAGAAAAAAAAATACACACTTGAAAATTCACCCAATATATTATTCAAGAATGAATAATAGATTACAATATACTTGAAAATAAATATTATCTTAAGAGTATCACTAACTATATATCTAGAGGTAACTCAATAGCTATAAGAATCTTACACAAACTCTCTATCTTATGAACCTAATATATAGAAGATACAGTACAAGAAATTGTCAAACATTTTTACAAAAATATGGGCTAAAAACACTCATAAAGTGGTTCCAATATTATCTCTAATCAAAGATGACATATGATGTGTCAATAAACACATAAACATGTGTAACTCCATGATACAACTCATTTATGTGTTCAACATGTTTATACATTTCCTATTTCAGGAGATCCAACTTTCGAAGGCCATAACTTTTTAACTGGGTGTTTGATTGACAAAATGTTTGAAGCGTTAGAAAGATTATGACATGCTCTATCACATTTTAAACCATTACCCTATTTAACCACATTTTCAGCTCCTTTCATAGTCTCTAAATCATCCAAAATTTAATTTGTATTTTTTTGGCAATTTCCAAAACTAAAAACTTTAATGTCTTCAAAACTGGACATGATCTTGCAACAAAAATTTATCAGCATCCTTGTCTAGCCCATTCAATAATTTGGTGAAAGAATAGGGAAAATTAGCGCAAAAATTAAAATTTTTTTACTAAAAAGAGTAATCCTATGTAAATGCAAGGTTGAGACACATTTTCCTAAAATGATGAAGCAATTCCAATTTATGTGTGACAATATAAGTGCGATTAATATTTGAAACAATCTAGTGATGTATTAAAGGAATACAAATATTTCTATCTCATATCACTTCTAAAGAGAGAAGGTTGCAAAAAAGGGTTGGAGTATGTTCCAAAAAGGATCAGATTATAGATATCTTCTCCAAGAAACTATCAAAAGGTTACTTTTAAGTATCTCCAACATAAGTTAGGGGTTATTTCCCCTTCTTCAAACTACATGCATAATAATAGTACATATTTCCAAGGGGGGACTCAACATCTATCTTTTTTCTCTAGGACTGATGTGGATACTTCTTATGGGGGGAGAAATGAAGGTTGTGGTATCCTAGTTGTAGGAAACTGTTGTAAAGATGAGATATCTCTCATAGTGGGAGTGTTTTAGCTATTAGAGATATACCTAAAAGGGGGAGTATAGTTTGGAAAAATGTTTGACGGTTTTTAGTGTTGCACCCTTTTTCCTTGATGTGAAAGTGGGAGAGACTTACAATTGAGGAAAGAGTTACAATTGCTGGTTGGTGGTATAATCATTGTAATCAATGACAAAGGGAGAGAATTTTGGAAATTTGCATTATGTTTCCATTCATGTTAAACTTTTTTGTGTTCATGAATAAGAGGAATACATAAGTTATGTTTGTTGGTGGTGTTGTATTCAATGAAAAATGGGGTATTGATACCAATATGGATTCAATGTTGTCAATTTTCTATGTGCATTAATGTGAACCTAATGGAGTGATGTGCTACCTGAAGTATGGAAGATGATAGAGACATGGAAATGAGTGTTTAAATATTGTTTTTATGTCTGGTGATAATGTTGATTCTATATTTATTATTTTTGGAAGGTGAAAGTATGGGAAATATTGGTTCTCAAGTCAATATATCATCAAGTCTTATAGATTAGCTAGGTCTTATGTTGGGACTTAATATTGGATATGACCAACAAATGAGAAGTAACCTTGAAAATGATTAATTTCTCCTACATTTCTTGTTCTTCTTGACCAAGATAGGTAAGCCTTACAATTTTAATGGAATCATCTCGAATCTTTGCAGATATTGTACATTAAGAAAATATCTTCAAATAAAACCATACAAAGGAAATTTGATCTCAACCTCAAATTGACTCTATTATTTGTGTTTTGAATAATTAACTAGAACTTTGGAGTAGATTTTACCCTAATTCTACTTATAAAACAAGAAATGAAAGTGATTTAAATTTGATTTTTTTTTGAAAATATATCAGACCAAAGCCTATCTTGGAGTATGGAGTCAAATATAAAAAACTATAAAAGAATTCTATCAACAATTAAAATTTAACTGGTAGATCTTTTGTGTTGATGCCTTACATCAACAAACTCTTTTATGCAACCATTGGATTCTACTTAGTGATCCAAATTATTTTTCCAAAAGCACAATTATTAAATCAAATCATATTTAAATTTTCCTTGGATAGAGTAGAGAACAAATAATACAATTACAAGGAATTTGTAATGACAAATTCCAACATGCTTGATATTATTTTTTAACTAAAAGAGGGGTAAATATTTATTCAAAGATACAAAAAAAGTAGAGTGCCCTACAAAGACAACACTACAAGACGTTGTCTGACCACATTTAAAAAATTGACCTTCCTTTGTCCTGATCTTACTAACTTAACTCTAGATCTACACTAATGAGCCTTGTGATTGTAAATGTGACATACATAGAAGTTTCCATGAAAAATATTGTTCATCCCATTTATCTTATCTGGATTAGATACTTGATATATTCATTGATTTTCCTTATGACCAAACTAATGATAGCTAAAACATTGAACTTTTTGTTCCTTCCCAATCTTGCATTCAACAACCTAATGACTAAAATTCTTGCATATGAAATAATAACTATTAAAAGATAAGTACCTTTGAGAATTTGGTTGCCTAACTAGAGGATTCCTTGATGATGATTTTGGATTCCTAACTTTTCTTTTTATCTCAAACTTTGTTTGTACTTCAATTTCCTTGATTTTTCCTTTGTTCTTCAAATCTGGACATTCACCGGTGAAACCTAAACCTTCCTTATCCATCCGGCTTTTTTGTAGGGCTAAGAATTGATCCAAAATATTGTTTCTTTCATAAATATTTTCTTTAGATCTTTTCTTCTTTAATTCATGTTCCACCTTCTCATTTTCATATGTGTTCTACTTGATAATGTTCTTGAATTTTTCTTCAATTTTCTTGCATTCCTCCATTTTCTATTTGATATTATATTTGAGAAGATCTTCAATTTTTTTCAATCATCTAGTTTCTTTTTCAGATTTACTACATTTTATTTTAACTCCTTCAATTCCTAGCTTACTTCCTTGTATTTTTCCTTGAATTTCTAGATCCGCTCCCTTAGATTCAAGATAAATGCATTCACTTCCTTAATATTTTCTTTTAGCTCCTCATTATTTGATTGAATGTACTCAATTTGGTCCATTGTGATATGTCAATCTTCATCAGAATAGTATTATCCTTCCATCTATTCAAATATCCAAGATCTCCCTCAAGAGGTTAAACTCTATCTTCAAGGGATCAAGCTTTGATACCAATTGTTGAATAGGCCAAATAACTGAGAGGGGGATGAATCAATTATTCCAAAATTCTTTTCATAAACTTTAATGAACTAGTAAATAATTAAAGAAATTAGAAACTTATAACAAATATGAACATGAAAGCATAAACATAAACACCATGAACACCAGAATTTACATGGAAACCCAAGATGGAAAAACCACAGAGAAACTAATTATCATGAAAATAACATTGGTTAAGGTGACACCGGTTAAGGTGACTTTTACAAGGGCTCACTGTCATTTTTCTCACTGCATGTAGGCTCACTGTTAGTTGGGATAACTACCCTGATATAAATATTTATACAAAAAAGATATTACATACAAAATATGAAATGAAGTTGCATCTATAGATGCATGAGATATTTCTAATTGAAACACAATTGTATTTCAATGCAAAATATCCAATTACAGATCTTCTGCCAACACCACCCTATCCTCCTGCAAAACTGAACACTTCCTTCTATCACAATACTTAGTTCTGTCTGACCAATAACCTTTGATCTTACTTATGCTCATGCATATTACCACTGATAATGTAAAGACACATTCACATCATGTCACCTTTATAAATCGCCCATATTTTCAACATTGGATACAAAGTGATTGATACACACACATGCATCCATTATCACAAGTACATATGTTAGCCTGGCCACACAACATGTTGGCTTGAGTTATAAAAGATATTACAACATAGTTTAACACACTAGCACCAGACCTAAAGAATAGGCCATTCATATAAAAAAATTACTCCACGTTACCATAGGACCCAAAGATAGGTCACACATAAGATAATCACATTGCATATTGTAAATACCTAAAGAAAAAAATATTTTAGGCTGATGAAAATGCCACAACCAAAACCATGTCTTGATCAACAAAATTTCTGAACCTACTGAAGGATAAAACTAGATAGAACATATCCAAAAATAAAAATACAACTATTATACAAAGAAGCATCTGATATACTGCATGAATGTTCAGGTAGTAGGGATACTTGGAAGAGCTCTGAAATACAACAACCAATTATATCCACCAAAAATATTCATACTACTCAATTTACCGAATATCATAGGTGTACCAAACATATATATTTAAATAGTCTGAACAAAGAAATCCATCATGATAATCCATTACCAAAAATAGATTGAATAGAAAGAATCTTATCTGCACCATACTGAAGCACAACCAATTGGTACAAACATACAACAGATAGCCAACTGGTATAAGGGTTTTGACATCAATGATAACAATGCCAACATATCCTCAATACTATCAACACTTACCACACTATTCTCAATGAATGATGAATGCATCTCCTCGTCTCTCACATGAGAGGACTCTCCAAGGTAATCTATAGTCCCTATCATGTCATCTGATGCACTTCCCAAATCATGAACCTTGAACTCAGATGTTTCCATAGGTTCCTCATTAGGATTTCTGAGGGGAGCCAAGAAACTTTTCTTGTACATAATGTAAGTATGTGGCACACAAATATGTGGATATGAGGAGAATGTTACCACATGATTTCCATGTGCTTGTGCTAGTGACGTAGTCTAATTAATAAAATATTCACTCAAAGAGTGAATAAACCTAACAATTTTAAAGGTAGCTTGTGCAATAACATCAAGATGATGTACTAGAGGAAGGGGAGAAATGAGAGGTGGGGGAACATATGGGACCTGTACTAATCGATGTGCCCATAGTCTATCTTGGGGCATGCCTCTTCCTATGCCCACGAATGAACTCATTCTCTAATAGTTCACATGCTTATGCAAGACAAATTTGACATATAATTTTTTAATGAAATAAAATGACACATCCATATTGTTTTGGGTGGTTTATAAAAAAACCATCGACCAATGATCCCAAAAGCTATCTCTCATTTCAACATGTGCATCATCTCATGGAATTTTTTTTTTTGGGATTCACAGGTTGTCTTGTACAAGGATTGAAAAATAGGGCAACTATTTTCTCTTTTGTTATTCCAAGGGCATTCACCTTGTAATATTCCAACTCATCACTATTGTGAGCATGCATGGCTTATTGCCAGTGAAGTGCAACATTCTGTTAGGCGGCGAGGCTTTCTACATTTTGTATTATTGATTCCAATGTATTAAACATCAGGGCTAATCTATGGATGTTATGATAAATATTTCTAATGACCCTTAATTGATTTAAATTTTTGGCTATTAGCTCTTCTTAAGTCAATCATTTGGTGAGAGAGTGTTTGGTGCCTGCGGGTTTGCTGGTTGTGGGTTTTGATGCTATGAGTTATCAGGTTGTGGGTTTTCAAGCCAAGCGTTCTAAATGTTATCTGTCATACCCGATTAAGATGAAAAATCATATAATTAACATACAGTTTAAAGAATACAAAAAATTCAAATCAAGAAAACCTAATTAAACTAACAAATAAAAAACAAACTAAAAAATACAATGTATAAAATGAAACAAGATTCATAACTTGAGCTTAAATATGCAATTTTATGGATCGAATATTGGATACACTTCTAATATTGGATGCTAAACTCTAAAAGCCATGGGTTAAAATGACCCATGAATTTTGTACAATCAGGTTTTTACAATGTCTCAAGTATCGAATATATTTGATACGGATAATATATGTAATATCATTTTTTTAAATATTAATATCATTAATATATATCATTGATCTATATGATATATATTAATATATCATATATTATATATACAAATATATTAATATGATATATAATATATTATTAAAACCCTACAACTATTAATATAGGGGTATTAATAATAGAATATATATTAGTATTAATATATGCTAATATATATTAATATTGGACTATTAATAGGCTTTTGAGGGATCATCCTCCTTAGATGGTCAAAGAGGTGTCATGGATCTTTCCTGATATAGGGTGGACAAAAATGATTTTTGATAAAGATTCAAAGGGCAATCTAGGGCCATCTGGAGCTATATTTGTAGTTCGTAATTGGACATGTAACATTTTAATGATTGGAGCCAGAAGTCTAATGGAAGGGACAAACAATGAGGTTGAGATCCAAGAAACCCTCTTACAAATTAAAATGGAAAAATACCTTAATGTTTCCAAATTTCATTTGGAAGGGGATTCTTTAATTATAATCAATGGCATGATAAAAAGGGATTCTGGAATTTGGCATCTCAATAAACACATTCGAAGGATTAAAGATTTGGTAGGATCCTTTGAGGAATTCTAAATAACCCATGTGAGAAGAGAAGGGAATGAAGCTACTGACACCATGTTGAAAGTAGGATTTTCATTGAAGGAACAAGGGAAAGACAAGGTACTAGAGGATTTTCGCAGTATTGAAGGTAAGATATTTGATTTTTATATTGAAGTAGACATAATTCAAACTTAAGCGGGAGATTATGATAATGGGGGTAGGTAAAATTAGGTTAAGTTGAGTTTCGTTAATGTTTAACTCAGTCTAATGCTTTTAATGTCTCATTTCAAATTCAATTTAAATGAATTCCCTCCACATTGGCGACATTATGGTGATGGAAACTTTTAATCATGATTTGCCAATTTTGCATCGAATTGTTCGTTAATGATAAAAAAGTATGTGAGGCATCATGAGATGATACAATACCTTTTAATGTTGTACTAGCTAAGGCCGACGTGGGTAAATATTGGAGTGCATTGGTAATTATTAAGGAAGTTTCTAGAAGAATAAATGTTGTCTTGTGGGTTGTAAAGGGAAATACATTTGTTACCAATTTGTGTTTGGATGTGTCCTACTCTTCTAGGTGGTTTGGGGTGCAGAATTTTGATAGAATAGAGGCATGGAGGTGAATTTTCCACTAAATACGATAAATCAACAATAAACTTTCCTATATCTAATATAGATGTTTCTTTTGCATTTGTAGCATGGGATCTCTAGCTTGGGTCAAAGGGGGAGGCATTGTGGGTAATGAGAATGTATGTGAAGCCCCAATGAACTAGTGGGAAGTTACCAATCTTAGAAATGATAGAGCTAAGTGTGGGATTGAGGGAAAATGAAGGTTTCTAGAGAACAATGGAAGGGATGACCCAAAGCTACAAGCCCTTTCTTGTGTAGAGCACTACAAATCGAAAAGAAAACTGAATTGACAAAGCTAGAGGTGGGTGAGAAATGTTAAAGGAGCTTCTACAACGGATGGAAGAGGAGAAGTGATAAAATGAGAAGAGGGAAAGGATTTCCAAGAAGGCTTGGATGGAAACTAAAGGTGGCCTCTTCATTCCTAAAAATTCCAAGAGTTTTGGCTACAAGGCCGCGGTTAGAAAGTAGGTAGCATTTAAAGTTTATAGTTTGCTATTGTGGTGGTCTTTTTGTTGTACAAGGTATTATTACTAGTTGATGTCTATGTTTAGCCCAATTGTGCTAATGAAGGGGTGTGGTAAAATAGTTAGTTTAATTTTTTAGGAGATGTAGAAGGTAGTTTCTCCCTAGTTTTGTGAAGGAATGGGCATGGTTGATCATGTGAGCATTAGTATTTAGCATTAGCAGAAGATAGTATCAATAGATAGTGGTAGTTTATATGGTAGAATCGTTGTAGACAGTATGCATGTTATATTTGGAATTGTAATTGTATTAATCTATTATTATTATTAATAAAAAATGATATCACTAATTATATAATAAGAAATATTAATGTAGACACCTAAAAATAGTCATCACCCCTAGCTTCCATTTTCAGTTGTATTTTATGCCCTTGGTCGATTTTAATCAATTTTGTCTAATTTTGTCTACTTTGATCATTTTTAGTCATTTTAAGTCATTTTCAATTATTTTGAATTATTTTTCTCGTGTTACTTATTTCGTGTCATTTTAGTGTGTTTAATTAAATAATTTTAACAATTATTTAATTATGTCATAATGTTCTTTCTAGGGAATTAATTAATTAAATTAATGTTCCTATGTCCCTTTTTGACATAAATAAATTTCATTTGTTTATGCCCTTTTATCTTTTATTGCACATTTGAATATTTAAATGGCTTTTTGGATTTCTTATTTTATTTCGCATTTGAATTTTATTTTATTTTATTTTATGTGTCTTTTGAGTTTTGGAGGGAAATTTGCAAATCTAATTTATTATTGTTTGTTGGACTTTCTTTTCTCTTTGACTATTCATTTCGTTTGTGTGATTGTTCAGTTTTTTATTTGGATTTTTTTTTAATGGGTCTTCTTCTTCATTTTGAGGCTTATCATGATTCAAGTATCCTCATTTCTCTAGTGTGATTTATACTTGCTTTTCAAATATTGTTAGTGTCATTGTTCATAAAGAGAAACATTAAATTAGGAGGAGAAAGAAAAATAATGAAGCAATTTACAAGGTTTTCATGATTCTCACTATTTTTGTTTTTCACGATTTATTGTTTAAATTTGATTCTAATGCATCATTGATAGGTTACGATTGTTTAAATATGATTTAATGCTTTTTCGTGGTTGAAGTATTCATATTTGCATATTAACTATTTTTCCTAGCCTACAATGATGAACCCAACGTAAAATGTATATTCTAGTAGATGAAGCGATTATAGAGTTTTCATGATTTTAAAATCGCTATTATATTATATGATTGCAATTAATACATGGTATCTCTTTCAAAATTTTTAGTGTTGAAGGAAAAACAAAGAGCAATTTTAAAGGTCGTTGTATTTTGTTTCTTATAACCAGGTTATGACTTATAAGGCCATTGCATTTTGTTTTTCCCTATCCCTCCACGCACGTTGTCTTTCCATCAACCCATGCACCTTCTGTCACCCTGCCCACGACCTCCTCTCCTTCCCTGCCAAATTGAATTTCATGGGTTTTATCTAAAGGAGATTCACATCTTTCCCTTGGCATTCATGATAATTATTGGCTTCTGTGGGTGACATATAGACTATATCATTTGTCATTTCATATTCTTGTGGTGGTCATGTTTTTATATTCCAATGTTTCATCTGCCAGTGTTTACCATAATTCAAAATAAATATTTAGTAAGTCACCAGCCCAAATATCTTGATTGTGTGGTTTCATTTTTATCAGTCAAAAGTAGAGGAAGAAACCGTGGAACTTGTGGGTGAATAAATATGAGAGAGAGTGGCTATACCTGAGTTGCTAATTCACTGAGAGGGAGTTTTCCTTTCGTTAATGTTCTCTTCATTTATGCTAATTGGACTTAGAATTAGTTTTGTTTTTAACTTAGAATTAGCTTTTCGTATTTAATTTAGATTAGTTTTGTTTAATTATTTAGGTTTTTTTTTATTTTTTTGTTAATTTTAGTTGCTAATTTAGAATAGTTTTTTTTTTTGTTAGTTTAGATTTTTCGTTTTTGTTAATTAGCTTAATTTTTTTAGTTAGTTTGATTGGCATTTTTGTTAGTTAGTTAAGATTAATTTTTATAAATTAGATTAAATTTTTATTTTCTTAGATTAGGTTTTGATTTTATTGGGTAGATTGGATTTTCTTTAATTAAATTGTGTTTTGATTTTCTTTTTTGGGGGAACTAACTATTTTCTTTTTTTCTTTTTATGGGCTTGTGTAGGTGGCGATTGATTGTCAAAGACTTATTTTGAAACTACTAATGATATTTGGTGCAAGTTGTTCATCTAAGACTTAATTTTTGAAACCAACTATTTGTTTAGTTTAGAAAATGTTTCGATTTGGTGCTTAAAATTTACCAACTATTTGATGTGTTTTGTGCTTTGGCATGTTTTTGTTTAGCATAGAACCCAAGATAAAACAAATGTATCCTCTCCCCTTGCCTTCATGGATCTTAGGTGCAAGAGAAATTTGTTTTATCTTTTAGAGGGCGACCTTTGGTGGGAAAAGAAGTATTCACCCCAAGGGATGACCCAAGCGATAACAGGCGAAATCCAAGCCCTTATGAAACACTATATACGAGATGTGGTTGCGTTCAGTGTCACAACCAATATGTGTTGATTGTGTTATACCTGGAAGAAGATCTCCCTTAGTATCCATGTGGTGCATAAAAACCTGCAGAACGTAACTTCTGCAGGCTGGGAGGCCTCTATAACGGGGCTAATCTGCCACAAGTATAGCCACCAAAATAGATTCCCTTAATAGAAACCTATTGTATTAGTGACCAAAATCCTTTTATTTGCTAGCGTAGGAGGTGAAACCTCTAAAACCATCTCACATTCTCATAGTTCTTAATAGAGACAACAAATCCCTGAGAAGTGATACCCCTTGGAATTTGAAGTTTGGTGTGCCCAAGAAGTGATCATTTTGCAAGGGAAGCTAGTGCCACCAAATTTATAAGCTATCCTCTCTAAATAAGCGTGGATTAGATTTATCCGCAATGGGATCTATAAAATATTGTCCTATCCTAACCATAGGTTGTGCTTGTTTTATAACACAAAAGACCACTTTGTTTGGCATGTGTGCTCAAAACATCTTCCTAACCAAACATCACATGTCCAAACCTTCAAATACTTGCACAAACACATCTATAAAATCTTGATCAAACACATTGTCCAAACTCTGAAACTTGGGAAACTCAAACCTTGCAGCTTTGTTTCAACTTTCTATACCTGTGTCCTTTAAGTTTCCTCACTTACATCTTTCATCCTAGGTCATCCCTTGGTCATTACCTTAGTCCATCTTTGAATACCTTCTTGGGTCATCTATTTTCACTTTCATTAGTTTATGACCTTAGGTTACATTTATAACCTTGTCCTTATTGCCACTTTATCAGGGTAAATGCACCAAGATAGTGAACAAAAAGGGGGTATAAGTGACCACTTTTTTTTCTTTTTTTTTTTCCCTGAAATCAGGTAAACCTGAACTTCAAAGAGAAATTTGAGGGTCATGCACTAAAATTTATATATGTATAAAGAACAAGAATTGGAGTACTCTTAATATAGTTTCTAAAAAATTAAAGTTTTTAAAAAATGGATAAGATTAAGAGGGTCAAACCCACCGCGTATGAAAAACTCTTCCTGAGTTTTTAAGAAAAATATAACATAGTCGTTTTCGTGTGTTTCACAAAAGATATAGTTAGATTTAGTATTTTGCAAAATAATTTTGTAGGATGATAAGTAAGAGTGAGATCTAAATTATCATCCCATTTTGTAGGATGATAATTTTCTGTTGAGTATTTTTTTTTATGATTTTTTGAAGTGACCGCATCCTGAAAATTTGGTACAGTTCATGTGCTAGGCATAACTTGCATCAAAATAATAAAAAATGTAAAATTTTTAAATAAGAAGTGTATAGATTCAAGTGTAGAACAGTAATATGCAATTTTTCTTGAATTTGGTCAAGTAAATCAAAAGTTATTAAAAAAATGGTAGACATATGTCTCTAAGGACTGTCAAGACACTGGTAAAGAAAATGAAAGCTAACTATGCTAATATTGTCCAAAAATAGAAAAAATATATGGTCAGAAAGATAAGAAGACCTATGAGATGGTGGTGGTAATTTTAGAGATACCCACTTGATCATTTGTAAAGCCAATGACAACAAAGTCAAGAAATCATATTGGAAGATGAAAAAACATGTAAAGGGACAAAAATGGAGGGAAAATGAGCGAGCAAGCCTTAGGGTCATTTTCCAACCCTCTTACCAAGCCAAAACCTGCACGGATTTTGATGTGCAAAATAACCTGCTCAGGTTTTGAAAAGTATAAAGTACCATGCATAGTTTTACATAACCTGTACGTGTTATATAGAACTAAAACCATAATTTTGAGTTTTAAAAAACCGTACGGGTTATGAAGACATCAAAATGTATGCTTGTGAACTTAGAATTCACTACACATATGTATAGACATACATATATAATATGTGTTTATATATGTATTTATACATATCTATAGTTATATATACATATAATTATATGTATATATATATGTGTATATATAGAAATATATAAATATATATATGTATATATAATATGTGTTTATATATGTATTTATACATATCTATAGTTATATATATATATATGTGTGTGTGTGTGTGTGTGTGTGTGTGTATGTATGTATATTTGTATACATGCATGTCTCTCGTCGTTTCCTCTCTAGTCATCCTTATCCTTCCCCCATCATCGCCTCTCTCTCTCTCTCTCTCTCTCTCTCTCTCTAGATGAACATGATCGTATAGATGAACACTCATAAGGCATGATTATAGTAATGATTATATGCAAGGCATGAATTCTAATGCACATGAGGTGGTGATCATACGCTTAAGGCATGAATCACACATTTAGATATCCATAAAGAATGAATCACACATGTGGATATGTATGAATGCATGAATCATACACATGAAGCATGATTGTTCTTAAGCCAAATAGAATACTCATAACATATGAATTCACTTGTCATGAAGCATGCACATGAATATTCATAGCACATAGTACACAAAGCATATACATGAATTCATTTAAGTCAGCAAGCATATATGTGAATACACAACATGAAGTATATACATAAATTTAATGAAGTCAGGAAGTATTTAAGTCAGCAAGCATATATGTGAATACACAACATGAAGTATATACATGAATTTACTGAAGTCAGAAAGTATGTACGTAGTGCATACATATGGATTCACTTAAGTCATGGTGCATACATATATGGAATGAATGATACACATGAATACAATGTAGCACATAAAGCATGAATTCAATTAAATCATGAAGTACACATGCGAACACATGTAGCACATAAAGTGTACACATAATTTTTCTTAAGTCATGAAGCATACATGTAGGATATAGCTAATGAAGCATACACATGAATTCACTTAAGTCATGCACACAGCCCGTACAAATGAATTTAGGTTATGAAGCATATACATGAATACACAAAAATTTGCTTCAGTCAAGAAGCATACATGTAGGACATAGATTATGAAGCATACACACGAGTTCGCTTAAGTCATGTACGAAGCCCGTACATATGAATTTAGGTTATGAAGCATATACGTGAATTAAATTATGAAATACACATGTAAACACATGTAGCACATAAAGCGTACACATAAATTTTATTAAGTCATGAAGTATACATGTAGGACATTGATTATGAAGCATACATGTGAATTCACTTAAGTCATGCACGGATCCTGTACACATGAATTTAGGTTATGAAGCATATACGTGAATACACATGAAGTACATTAAGTTATAAAGCACACACATGAATATATGCAAGTCATGAAACGAGAATAAACTGAAGGCATAAATCCTACACATGAGTACATACACACAAATGTATACACATACTAACAATAAAAAAATGAACACAATGAACAAATTGGATTGAGTATCAAGTTTTATATGTATCAAAATGAACAATAATCTTGTACATATTGAAAAATGGCTTACATGCCAAATCAATAATAGTGTGGCATCGACTATGTCAAGGTTGATATATACAATATAAATATTGAATATATACAAAAGTTGGTCGTTCAATGACCACAATTAGATCTATATGTCTCTATCAATAGCTCTGGCTGTGATGGATCATCAAAATTGGGCCTCTTCAAAGCAGTACGTGGCTAACATGGTGTCTACACAAGAACAATTAAAATCCTAAATTAGATATATTTTATCAAAATAATATCAAAATAACTAGATACGAGACTGTAATTTGTTGGCAGTTGAATCATTGATTACATCGTCTCTTTCTTCTACACCTAGGTTGTTCCCTAAAGATGATCCATGGGAAGTCATGAAGGGGGCTGTAATAGGTAAAAAAAATCAATACAAGTTAATAACATATATGTTAAGAAACACTAAAAAAAATGCACGAACTAAAAAACTAATGCATACCAAAGCCTCAGATGGATCTCCTATGCTAGTAGGAGGCACAACCACTGATGAATTGGTTGCGATATTTTTCTGTATGGTAAGTGATAAAAGAAGTATAGTCATAGAGGGAGGAATTAGGGATTTCTAACAAACATGAAATAAATCCAAAACAAGTTGACAAGAGGGTTTCAACTAAGAAGAAATGCATACCTCTTTCCTCTGTTGTGTTGGACCTCCTCTTCGATGATTGGGAATCCTAACAAAATAGAATGGTAAAGGATATGTAGGAAGTCACGAAGGGAGTTATAATAGGTAAAAGACAATTAAGACAAGTTAATAACCCAAAGTTGTTGACAAACACTAAAAAACTAAAAATGCATGTACTCATATCTTAACGCATATGTTTAAAATGTATATAGAACAAATGCATACCAGAACCTCATGTGGCTCTCCTATACTCTTAGAAGGTATCATTGCTGATGAGGCAACTATGAACATTTCCTGTATTAAAAATCATAACATATATCATAGTCATAGAGGAAGGATATCTAAGAGATTTCGAACAAACAAGAATGCAATTGAAATTAAATATAAAAATTTTACCTCTTCCCACTCTTGAACATCAGCGATATCAGGTGCACTCATTAATTTTGTAAAACCTAATTGTTTCTATGTATAGAACAAATAAGTCAGGTGCATTCATCAATATAGACTACAACTACATGTTTAATCATAATACATTTCAACAAATAAACTTAAATTCTACTGAATTACCTTTTTTCATTTGGGTGTCCTTGAGGATTTGTTTCTCTATCCCAGTGTCCTCAAGTCAGGTGAGGTACCCTAGCAAAAACAAAATTAACATAAGAGAAACGAATATGATACTGCATGGGTTCAATTAAAACTATAAATAAGAGATGTGCAAAATATTATACGAAAAAGCTCTAGAGGCCAAAGTCAATGACAAGAAGTGTGATATCATCAACTTCAAAAATCTGAGCAATCGAAAAGCCTTATAAAACACCAAATAAATCTACATATATTAACAAAAGATATTTTGAAACCAACTTATTATTCTATTTTTATGAATATTTAAATTTTTTTACCTCAGGTGTCAGAACTACGTGTGAACATCTACTCCAATGAACAATATATGATGTGCTCGTATCACCTGTTGCACCCTGCAATGCATATTATTCATGTATCAGTTTAAATTGTTCTCTAAATAAAAATTTATTTACTAGTATAAGATTTAGGTGATTAATTAATAACATTTCAAAACACAAATAAGAAAACTTGTGTGTGCTCTCCAGAGAATACCATTTTCATCAAGTCATTTGTGAGGCCCACATCCTCAACGGTGAATGTATGATATATACCTTTGCAATGTGTACATGAATGGGATGTCGAACCATCCTCATCTATGTCAGTATTTACCTCAACACATATTCCATCACAACTGGGGCACATATTCTCAATGGGTTGGGTTGAGAAAAGTGGTGCATCTGATGATGATGGAGGTGGCCTAGGTACTGATCCACCCTCTCCTCTAAAAAAATGTGTACCATCCTCAATAATGCCATCGGTCAATGATGTGGATGCATGAAGAGTCTGTAAATCCATAAACTCCTTCAAGACTACTGGGATCGCAACATGAACCATGGGTTTTTTAGCTAGAGGCTTCTGTTGGATTAATCTATGGAAAGGTAAGTGCTGAGAGGGGAGGGGAGAATCAGTAATTTAAAGTTTTTTCACTACTATTCATTATTTTTTACTGAACTAAATATCATTCATAAAAACATTGAAAATCATATAAAGTAAATTAGAAAACCATGACACAAAACACTATGCTTTTTAGTCATGTAGAAATCCTTGGTTAGAGGAAAAAACTATGGTGGGGATGGCACCCACAATCCTTCACTTCTATAGAATAAAGGTTGCTTGGTTAGAGCTTCAATGTTAGCTACTTCTGGTTGCTTACCTTGTTAGGAGTATTATACTCAGTCAAGAGTACAAAAGACTTATTTAGTCTACCTGGTTAAAGGATTTTAAAATCTCTCATCTAAGAGATGTACCCGCTTAGAGGATTTACAAAATAAGACATGTTAGGGCCTACCCACTGAATGGGGTTTCTACTCTTCTAACTATTACAAAAATGTCTGTAAGTATACATCAACCATAATGTTGTTCAGACTCTTTATGCTCTGCAAGTGCATTACCTCTTTTTGCACTCGGTAACTTATCTATTCTACTCCCTATATCTTCTTCATTCTGTCTTTAGCTTTGTCATTGTAACTACTTCTCTCTCTGTAATATGTTCCTCGGTCTCTCTATTTTCTCTTTATTTTTGTTCATTTTATATGATCTTAAGGTGGTAACTTAAATAGATCCTTCTCCTTCTACGATTGAGGTGGGGCGGTGCAAGGCTGGTTTCATTCCCAATGCATTTATGATACTTGAATATCTTTGGTTGAATTGCCTCATGATCATGTGCAATCCTATTAGTGCAATCCCAATGTTCTACCTAAATTCTATCTTGAATATTGTGAAAGCTTTCCCACTCGGCATCCAGGTTCAGTGTATTCAAATTTGATTTGTTATGTCGGCTCTAGTGTGTTTGGTAATGTTCTTTGATCTTTCTCGGTGACATATATCTTCTCGGTGACTAACTCTACTCTCTGACTCGGTGACTAACTCTTCTTGGTAACTATCCTCTACTTAACTTGATAACTTGCTATTGTTCGGTGTCATTGATACTCTACTTTACCGACTGTCTACCTTAGTGTGTTCTTCCTCTTTATCAACTAGCTTCATTGACTATTATGACTTTGAAAAAACTAATGAAAACAAAGTATCTCATAGGAGTATCAATCTCCCCCTTTTACAATAGTTGGCATTTTGAAAAAAACTTCAAAGTCATCAAAATTTGTGCAACTCCCCCTATACACATGCTTATACCTTCCTTACCATTATGTTATCCCATTTTACTTACATCTCCCTTATTAATACATAATATATTATCCCCCTTTTTAGACAAATATTCCAAAATCAACATTGCTTAGGGCTCAGTAAGATATATTATACCTTATCAAAAATTTGAGCATACTTCTTTTGTACATCAGCTAGGGATGACTCCCATGCATCTTTTAGTGTTTGAAGTATAACAATTTGAATAGCAATATCAACTATCATTCCAATGATGGTATTAAGTGAAATACCATCGGGGGTGTTGACCAAATCCTTGGCCTTCTTCAAATGACTTTGCATGGATTCCATATGGGAATCAAAAGTCCTTGTAGCTCTAGAAGTTCCATCCTTGTCTTATTCTCTTCTTATCATAGTTCTTGATGCATCCTCATAAAGTGTTTCAACCTCAATTAATAGACTTGTAAAGAACCAGGATCGATAGAAATATTTTTCAGCTGCTCGATCAGCTTGGTCTCAGCAGACTCATCTTTCTTCTTGATGTCCTTGATAAAGTGTGAAATAGATTTTTTTTTGGAAATATTGAAAGTATATGAGACAACTTAGTCTCAATCTCAGTAGATGCCTCAGAAAGTGATACCTTATCAACTGCAATATTGTCTAGAATGTATTCAAACATTTTTAGTTCCATCTTCCTCGAATGAATCTTCATCATGTAGTCGGTAGTGTCTTGATTTGGATTTCAGACTTGCTCCACTAGTCCTTCCTGACGAATGATATATTCTGTTTCATCAACAATAGAATCTAGGATAATGTCCTATAAAAAATCCTTGATGCTTTCCAATACATTAGCCTTCTTCCTCTTCTGAAGTAATTTGTTTTGCATTGCCTTAAGTTTCACTAATTCCACAGACTTGGTCATTTCATCATAGTCCATAGTAGATAGGTTAACATTTGGTAAAAATGATCATTTGACTCATATCTACATGTTTCCTCTTCTTCGATTTCTTCTTCTTTTCTATCTTCTCTGGTGAATGTGATGCCTTTAGTGCATCAGATGTTGTCTCTTTTGTACTTTTTCTAGCTCTTTTCTCTTCTTGTTTGTTTTCTTCCTTCTTCTCTTCATGTTTTCCTTCTGCTTTCTTTTGTCCCAGTGTGTCCTATTTCTGCTCATTTGTGTGTTTCTCGGCTTCCTTCTATTCATTTTGTTCCTTTGGTTCATCTTCATTGGGATCTTATTTCTTTGCAATGGACTCAGTTGGGGGAACCGATTCGGTGTTTAGTTCTATTGGTTTCTCAGTAGTCGTATCCTTCTCGGTGTTCTTGTCTTTTTAAACTTCCTTTTCCTTTTCCTTGTCTGCTTCCTTTTATTGGTCAGTTTCTACATGATCTGTATCCATAGCAACTAGATCATTATCACCTTGACTTGTGTGATAATCTAGTACTTTTTCCAATACAGGCTGTAGAGTAGGATCAATAGTAGCCTTATTGATTTCATTTGTTATGTATTGATGTCCTCGGTTTCCATAACATTCACATCTTGTGATGTATCATCTCCAGGATCTTTGTCAGTAATATTCTCAATAACAACTTCATGGGTGTCAATTATCACATCAATAGGTTTATTCTTACCTTGATCAACTTTGACAAATTCATCGATTATGTTCTCCTTTTCTTGATCAAATTGATATTCAATCTCTTTGATGTTGAATATCTCTCTCCATTTTGCATCGGTTTCCAACTATAATCATTCCAAGTCTCCTATCATCATCCTTAAAGATCTTCCTTTAACAAGGAATCATTTAGAGTTTTGTTTCAAGGTCTCTCCAATTTCTTCAACATATATATTTGGTACAGTTAGCATGAGAGATCTTTCTCTCATTTGTTTTTCAGCATTCATAGCAATTTCCATCTTGCATCGATGTTTTTGTATAACTCAATAGGAAAAAAGTGATAACTTCAAGTGGTGTGTATTAGAATTTGTGTAAAGAGTAAACAATTGGATTTTCAAATTTTACCTTGTTCTCTTTACTTTAAGTGTTGTATTTTTCTTGCTTCATTCCTCTGAATGTTTGATACTTCTTCATTGTGTCTAACATTTCATCTACACTTCCTGGTGGGGAGGCTTATTTTTCACAACTTTGAGTTTGCTTAAATCTTCATTCTTTGTTTCACTATTTGGTGGTAGCTTGAATTTTTTCCTTTGTCTAGTGTTTTCATTCTTTCTTCTTACATATGTCTTCCATTTCACTTCAGCAAAATTATTCTTTTCTTTCGGTGATGATATAAACCTCGTTGATGATCTAGTAGATTTGGGGCTCAGTGAAGGCTTCAATACTTGTGGTTTCTTTCCTTCCACTTTAGAGGGTTCTACCTCATCTTCTTCATCATCAATTACTAGATCCTTAGTCATATTAGCACTCGTCTTGCTATATTTTTTTTGAATTTTAGGTACTAAGATACCTTTCTTAATCTTAGCCTTAACTTCTTCATATGTTCCATACCTCTTGATTCTTTTATCAGCAGGCTTAGCTAAGGGAGATTTTATTTGTTGAGATGTAATTTCTATGTCCATCTCATATCCCATAGGATCTAGCCATATGCTCCTAGGCTTGACTGTGTTGATAATACATGAGTTGGTGTCTACCTCAAAACATATAGAATCATGATATTTCTCAACTAATTGAGGTGGAACTCTAAATTTTTGATGCATTCTTGTTTGGAATTTAGAGAAGTAATAATTCATAACAATGTCAAGATTCTCTCCTAGAATCTGAATGTATTCACTAATTTGATAAACGACTGGTTTATCAACATTCCATTTCACACTTCCAATAGATGGAAAGACGTTCTCAAAGAAAAAATATATGCATACTTGTAGTGAGCTGAACTTCAATGTATTTGTCTTGGCTTTCCTTATAGTGTTCATGTTGTCTTCAAGTTGTTTCAATAGTATCTCACATAGATCAATCTACATATATTTCTTTATAATCTTGTAAGCCAAATCAAAAACTCTACCAGGTACATTGTCCACTTGGGATGATTGGAATACTCATTAGGACAAGATGTTACATGCAAATTTCAACTCGGGGTCTTCAATAGAAGAAATTTTTAGACCTCTCCCATCCCATTTGGATTTGGTTATCTCACTTAGCTTGATCTTCTAAATCTATCTGATAGCTTTAGGCTTGCCTCCAATCGGGTAACCAGTCACAATGTGTAACACATCCTTTGTGATCTTCAAAGTTTGATCTAACCACATACATTGGTTGTGTACTCAGCTAAGGAATATCCTTATCCACTTGGTCTTGGATACCTTTGGGATATGCAGGGCATGTGTCAAACCTTTTGACTCCAAATGAAAATGATCTCTCTTTAGTTTCTCATCCGCACATAACTTCTGGTAAGATGAATCAATCTCTGCTCCACAAATCTCTTCAACCTTACAATGGGTGAAATTTCGCATGTCTTTGGTCAATAAGACTTTGTCTGGAATGGACAAAAGTGATCCCATCATGTCTAGTTCAGCTTCCTTTGTAGGAGGTAGCTTGTACTTAGAATTCACAGGCTCAACAATTTCAACCACAACTAGGTTTTGAGCTTTCAGGGCCATATCCTCTTGTCAAATACAAAAATTTTGAACTAGGGTTTGCATCTATGACTCACTTGCACTAATACAACTAGGGAAACACCATTAATACCTTAATTAGTTTCAAAATGTGTTCAAAATAGTTTAGGGTTACCTTCGCAATCACTTGAATTCACTTGAGGACTTAATTCTCCAACTTTATTCACACTTCTCTAGAAAATGTTAAGTAACAATAATATATGATGTGGTCTATATATGGATTTTTCTAGGTTTAGGGTTTCCAATGGTCTTAAAGTAGAAATTAATGCTTCATCAACTTACTTTACCGTATACCTAAATTTACTTTCCTTTTACCGAATAAACATGAAACATAAACTCAACAATATATATCCAAATTCATCTAAGTATGCTCATATGGATCTCTACACATATACTAGGAACCAATTTAAGATTTAAAATTTTAACTTGTAGTTCCTAGTCATACCTCTTAACTGATTAGGCAAAGTCAGTTGCACCCGATCCGGAGGACAAGGCACCTTCAACTATTCTGAATGTTGTTCCATCATCTATGGTCTTTATTCTCCATGTCTTATTCATCTAATTTCTCATTTCTTCAACATTCACTTTGGATTTCTTAGATGTTTCTTCCTTGGTAGAAGCTTTGCCTTAGTACCTATAGTCTTTGGCAAGGTGACCTAGCTTGTGAAAAAGGAAGCATGCCATGCCAGGGTTTCTCCAAGATCTTCTATTGTTCCTGCCATGTAACAACATGCAATTTACAACAATATGCCTATATCTTCCACATACTAAACAAGATATCCTTGTGTTATAGTCCCATGATATGGATGTACCCTGTTGGTTTCTTGGCACATTCTATCGATTTGGTACCCATTTGTCATTTATCTTTTGTGATTTACATTCTTTAGATTTGTGACCATACTTGTTGCAGTTATTGCAATAGTCATCAAACTTTTGATTTATTGTGTTATTTTTAGTCTTTGATCTGCATTCATGTGCTTAGTGCCCACTTGTTATAGTTATAACAATGTCCATCAAACTTGGGTGAACTCGATGACTTACCCCTCTTACTTCTGCATATGTTTGCACTATGTTCAGGTTTCCCATAGTAATGGAAACTAGGCTTGTTTGACTTCAGTGGGGTAGAAGTGCCTTGACTATCATTTTGATTAGAGGACTCTCCTTTCTTAGTAGTACTCTTACTATTGAATCCTAATCTAGTCTTTTCTGTCAGTTGTCTCTAACCTTTAAGCTGTGGATCCATTGATCTCAGTGTTTCTTCATTTCTCTTTAGTATTTCATTTGCTTCTTTTTTAGATTTTAGCTCCCTAGTCAATTTATTAGCTTCACACTTCAGTGCTTGATTCTCAAATTGTTTCCTAGATGAATCTATATTAGCACTCACTAGTTGATCGGTCATATTATAGTGTACTTGCATCATCCTCATGATCTCACTATCTTTCTCAGCTATTCTTGTTTCAAACTGTCTTTTTCCTTCTTTAGATAACCTCAGTGCAATTTCAACTTCTCCCTTTAGAGTCAAGTATCTCACTCATTCTCAATGCTTGTGTTTCCTGATATATCTTTGCCAATTTCAATTGCTTGGTGAGTTTCTTTTTATTTTCCATGAGTTCTACAATGGCAGAATCAACTTCACCATTCAGACTACCTTTAGATGTTGTGTCAAGAGTATCAACATGCTCTTGTGTGGATTTTGGTTCACTACATAAGTGCTTCCTCACTTTTAAGGACTTTTCTAACTTTCTTTTCAGATCTTCAATCACTTCTTGTGCACTCTCCAACTCAAACTCAAGACTCAATCTTCTTAGATTGCTTGTAACTTTCCATGGTCATGATATTTTCTCTCAGGTGATTAAACCTTTATCTCAATTGACTAGCTCTGATACCATTTTTTGGATTAATCTATGGAATGGTAAGTGCTAAGAGGGGAGGGGTGAATCAGTACTTTAAAACTTTTTCACTACTATTCATTCTTTTTCACCAAATTGAATATCATTCATAAAAACATTGAGAAGCATATAAAGTAAATTAGAAAACCATGACACATAAAACCATGATTTTTGGTCACGCAAAAATCCTTGGTTAGAGGAAAAACTATGGTGGGGATGGAACCCACAATCCTTAAATTTTGCAGAATAAAGGTTTCTCAGTTAGAGCTACAATGTTAGCTACTTCTGGTAGCTTACCCTGTTAGGATTATATACTCAGTCAAGAGTACAAAAGACTTATTCAGTCTACCTAGTTAAAGGATTTTACAATCTTTCATCTAAGAGTTTTGACCGGTTAGAGTATTACAAAATAAGACCTTTTAGGGCCTACCCACTGAATGAGATTTCTAGTCTTCTAACTATTACAAAAATGTCTGTAAGTATGCATCAACCATAATGTTGTTCAGACTCTTTATTCTCTGTAAGTGCAGTACCTCTTTTTACACTTGATAACTTATTTTTTCTTCACCCTATATCTTCTTCATTCTGTCTTTAGCTTTATCGTTGTAACTATTTCTCTCTTTGTAATATCTTCCTCTATCTCTCTATTTTCTCTTTATTTTTGTTCATTTTATATGATCTTAAGGTGGTTAACCTAATTAGATCATTCTCCTTCTATAGCTTTGTCATTTTAACTCTCTCTCTCTCTCTCTCTATTTTATCTTTGTTTTTGTTCATTTTATATGATCTTAAGGCAGTTAACCTAATTAGATCCTTCTCCTTCTATAGCTCTATCACTGTAACTGCTTCTCTATCTCTATGTAATATGTTCTTCTATCTCTTTGTTTTCTCTTTGTTTTTGTTGATTTTATATGATCTTAAGGTGGTTAACCTAATTAGATCCTTCTCCTTATGCGATGGAGGTGAGGCGGTGCAAGGTTGGTTTCATTTCCAATGAATTTATTACACTTGAATATCATTGGTTGAATTTCCTTGTGATCATGTGCAATCATATTAGTGCAATCCCAATGTTATAACTAACTTTTGTCTTGAATACTATGAAATCTTTCTCTCTTGGCGTCTAGGTTCAGTGTATTCAAATTTGAATTGTTATGTCTGCTTTGGTGTGTTTAGTAATGTACTTTGATATTGCGCAGTGACATAATGTCATCTCAGTGAGTAACTCTACTATGTGACTCGGTGACTAACTCTATTCGGTAACTATCCTTTGCTTAACTTGATAACTTGCTACTATTTGGTGTTCAATGTCATTGATACTCTACTTTATCGACTGTCTACCTTAGTGTGTTTTTCTTCTTTACCGACTAGCTTCATTGACTATTTGACTTTGACAAAACTAATAACAAGAAACTATCTCATAGGAGTATCAAATAAAAAAACTTGTGTGTGCTCTCCAAAAAATACCATTGTCATCAAGTCATTTGTGAGGCCCACCTCCTCAACAGTGAATGTATGGCATACACCTTTTCAATGTGTACATGAATAGGATGTCGAAGCGTCCTCATCTGAATCAGTATTTACCCCAACACATATACCCTCACAACTGGGGCACATATGCTCAATGGGTTGGGCTGAGCCAAGTGGTTCATCTGAAGATGATGGAGGTGGCGCAGGTACTGATCCACCCTATTCTTTGATAAATTGTGTGTCATCCTCAATAATGACATCAGTCAATGATGTGGCTGCATGAAGAGTCTGCAAATCCATAGACTCCTTCAAGACTATTGGGATCACAACATGAACCATGGGTTTTATCTAGAGGCCTCCTATGTTTTAGTTATACCACCCTTGGGCCCCAGCTCTATCCTACGCAGAACCTCTCCCTCTACCCCAGAACTTCTGAATGTCAAAGTAATTTGGCTGCTCACTGAGGATAAACACACAATATAGCTTTCTCAAAAAATACAGAGGCACCTCCCAATTATTACAGGGTGGTTGGTCAAAGGCCATATACCACCTATCCAAAAAAGATGCTTTCATCCTATTGTGAACACACCAATGTATACAAAACTGAGTCATATTTTCTTCTAGGATGTTACTAGTAATAGGATCAATGAAAAGAGAAGATATGTCACATTTGAGGATGCCCTTCTTTTTCACTTAGTCATATGACAACCCATCCACATAAAATAATCGACATCTATCCCTCCATGAACCCCATATGGTAACCTCCCTAGATATACCTCATTTATACTATTGGCCATTCTTTCTAGTATCAATGTGAGGGTTGAGTGGTGGTCAAGATTAGAGGAATTCAACCTATTGACCAATATAGAAATTTGGGCACTATTTTGTGTAAGGTGTTTGATCATATCATCTTGTGTGGCATCTACACAATCTAATGGAGGATGTGGAGGGTTTACATGTGGTGGTGGTTGTTGATGAGTAGTATTTTGAGCTTGTGGAGTAGCATTTTGTGGTTGTGGTTGTTGCTCATGTCAAATGTTTTTAGGGTTTTCTTCTGTTGCTTGTGCATGAGGTCTTTTTTTTTTTGTGTTTTGGGACATTCATTGTAAATCTAACATCAAATTAATAAAAAAACATAAATCAATTAAAAAACCCTACTTTAATTAAAATGCAAACAAAAACAATAAAAAACAATCAAAACACTAAAATATTACTTGTTCGATGTGGTGCCATTATTGCAAATTGATCAAAAATCAAAATAGATCCAAAATACGCTCAGGTTCTGATGAAATTGGTCTTCTGCACGTTATTTTTCCTCCATTTTTGGCATTGGAAATGGCCCAACCCTGCGGGTCTTGGGGAATACAATGTTCCTCAAAACCCATACAGGTTTTGAGAATCATTTTTTATTATTATTGATTTTTGCTAGGCTTGGTAAAACCAGGCCTAGCATGTTTTTGAATTTTTTAGAACACGCACGGGTTATGAGTTTTTTTTTTCATGTGGCCACTTTTATGCTCACCATCTTGGTGCACTTACCCATCATTATCCTTTTTGGACTTATCTTTTCCCCAGGTCATCCTTCAGTTGGTCCTTACCCTTGGTTTTCATTTCAATCCTTTATTTTGTCCTTATTAATAGTTTTCATCTAGGTCCTTTCCCTCCACAATGTCCTAACCTTTTCCTTGTCATATTATCCTTTTCCTTCATCTTGTTAGACCATGTTTAGGGTCCCATCATTTTCATTTTTCACATTTGACTTGCATTATCCATGACCTCTTGGATTTATAGGGTACACATTCTCTCCTTTAGGTTGCATTTTTCTTCCCCCCTTTTAGAAGCATATTAGGCCTTTCCCTTAGGTATATTCCCATGGTTGAAACAAGGTCCTAAGATGTTAGGATATGAGAAAATCCTCAAGACCATCCATGGATAATTTCAACTTAGTACCATTTCAATTTGATCCTAGAAAACTCCCATATTATTATGCCAATAGAGAATTCCCTATAGAGTTTCACATGGATCTATTTGGACCACCACAAGAACCTGACACTAGGAATGATTCACCATTTTATGAAACTTGAACATTCAACTTTTTGAGAAATGGAAAAAATTCATTACCTCACATGCATAACCTAGCTATGATGACACTCAACGCGAATCATTTCCCAAGTATCAAGAAGATTCCCATAGCCTCCTTCAATCTTGATAATCCTCAGGCTTGGAATCATTATTAGGGGGACCTGATCCTTTGATGGACAAAACCATGAGTCACCCGAAGCTTACAAAATATTCAGACACATTGATGTTTAGTGACCCCATTATATAGGCCCTTCGACTTCAAGATAAAATAGAATCAATTTTTGAGTTTAGATCTAGGTGGAATGAGGCTCAATCACAACATTGAAAACAAAAAGATCTAGCACATACTAAACCCAACCCACACAAAAATAAAGAACCTCCTTGTAGGTGAAAGGTCACAAGAGAAACACATCAAAACTTGGACTCAAACAATACCTTCATTCCTTTCAGTAATCCCACATTGTCATCATCTCAAAATAATACCCATGCAATGATATTTGGAACTAAAGAAAATTATCAAACTTGGATTGAGACTTTTTTGGATTTTAATACTGACTCATCAAAGGTTCCCCAATCAAATAAAAAAAAATGGAACAAAATCAATTCAATACAGGTATACCCTTTATGCCTCCTATAAGGTCAAATGTTGACATCCAACAAAGTCTCCCACTTTTCACATCATACTCTTTGAATGCGCCTCCAAAAGGATCAAATCAAACTTTACTATTTATCATGTATACCTAGACCAAAAGTATCCTTTTAAAATGTGGTCACAAGTATGCCCTTTGGTGGACCCTAGTCAAATTTTGGAAAGATACCACAAGAAAATCAAGAGAGAAAGAAATGTCGATATGTGAGTTTTGATGATTCCCTAAGACAATCAATGGAAAAAAATGAAAAGAGAATAATCAAATGCATCCCAATACCCTTCATTTCAACCCCGAACACATCATCATATAGGACCTCAATTTCAATATCAAAAACCTCCAATGTTTCCTTATGTTGGACAATCACATCAAGTGGCACCACAAAATCTATTTACCCAACGACCTCAGCCAACACATGAGATATATGTGCACTATAAAGAATGATTCCCACCAACCATGCAACATAAACAAGGGGAACCACTGTTTCAACCATTTTCTCAACCCAATATCTAACATAAATCATATCATAAATATAGTCCTTCAATGACACATACCTCCACATATCAACCATACTCGCAAATTGGGAAACAATCTCATCATGGACCACAATATCAATTCCCTCGCCCAAATTAATATAGATACAATAAATATCAACACTCATCACCTGGAAGTTCACCAAGGACGTCTATTTAAGACCACCATGATCATAATCCATTTAGAGGCACGGTCTATCAGAAAAGGAGTAATCCAAACATGAATGATGAGATCACAAAAAAATCACCTTCTGATGAGCTAATGCAACAAGTAAAGGAATTGACATGACAAGTTGAGGCATTGGAAATTAAAGACACTAAGAAGGGATATAAAAGTAAAAATTTATGTCTGAATCTCTTCGCTAAAGATTTATATATCCTTCATTCCCACAAAATTTTGAAGTTGCCTAAGTTTGAGAAGTACAAAGGAAAGGAAATCCCAAAGATAATATTTGATAATTTATGCATCATGCGTAGAGGCTTCCTATGATGAAACCTATCTAATGTGTCTTTTCCCAATGATTTTTGTTGGAAAAGCCCTCAAATGGTATGCTAACGTACCTGGAAATAGTAGATGCTAGAGAGAATTGGTTGGGAAATTTATCACACACTTCACCTTCAATATACTAATGAGGTCACCATGATAGATTTATGCACTACCAAACATAAAACTGGTGAACCTTTCGTCTCATTTTTACAATGATGGAGAAAAATTGTTAGTTAATGTACTTTTGATATCCCTGAGGAACAATAGATTAATTTATTCATTGAGAATCTTGTACTAGAATTGATGTATGAGTTAAAGATCAAAAGTCCTAACACTATCAAAAAAATCATCAAAAAGGGGATGAACATTGAGAGTGCTCTCATTAAAAAGGGTTTCATTAAGCTATACAAAGATAAAAAAAATTAAAATGGTTTGAATGAAAAGAAAAAATTTTGGTCATGAAACAAGAATGTCACCAATGATAGAGTAGCTCATGCGAGAAATGTTGGTAATACCCAAGCTAAGATTAGTTTCCCAACACCCTCAGTGTTGAACACTCAATATACCAATCAACCTCCATGATTTAGATCCAACAACAACTATAGTTTAATAGAATATCCAATGCAGACCTCCCATACCTAGAGATGTGCTCCCTATAAATTTCACACCATTGGGAGAACCCATTGAATCATTCTTGAAACAATTGTTATAGTCCAACTTGATCTGCTTAGCTGAATTAAAAGAAGAACCTATGGTCAAACCTGGATGGTGGAGAGATCATGAATACTACAAATACCATTGATCTAGGTGACATAAGACAACCACATGATTCTATTTGAAACACACCATTCGATATTTAATTTATCAAGGTGTAATTTAAGTGCAACCTTTTTCAATGTCCTCCAATACTGATAACACAATCTTTAAGACTCCATTACCTGATTATAGGAAGGGGAAAGTCTCCATCTCCAATGTGAATAATCTGAATTATAATAGGACCCCTCATAATTACATGATTAATTATCTCCAAGGTAGTCATGTGGTCACCTTTAATATCAAAGAACGAGATCTTCAATGTGTAGTGACTACCTGATGAGATAAGCTTACATTGCAAGGACCCACTCCAAAGCTGCAACCAACCAGTGAATACTCGATTATTGACCATATGGGAAATACACCCACACAAATATTTATTCTTTAATTACTTCACATATCCCCCACACATAGAGCTATCTTAGATAAATCATTGGAAGATTCCATAGTTATCATCGACATAAATGTTTACCAGTTCTAGGCCATGATAGGTCACCTTGTAGTGTTCCAACATGTCGCCTTCATTAAAAAGGATACCTCTTGTGATAGGCCTAATCATAATGACCCATTACACCTAGAAGTATTTGTCCATAGTTGCAAGATCATATGAGTATTGATAGACACTCCAGAGTAGGACTAAACATGTGTACATTGAGGGTTTTCATAGCTCTTGGATACACTGAAGATAGTATAAACACTTTCAAGAAAATAATTATAAAATCATATGATGATGTGGAAATATATTCTAAAGGGGAAATTATTTTACCCATTCAGGTTGGTCTTGCTACAAAAACACATTGTTACAAGTGTTGGACCTAGACTTACCTAAGAATATGATTCTCATCTGCCCTTGAATACATGTGATGAAGGTAGGACCATCCACATACCATTGATGTCTAGGTACCCATACAATGAAATGGAGGTTACTATTCCTAGTGACCCTAATCCCTTTCAATATTCCACTAATCTAAGAGGGATTCCTCAGCAACAAGTAACTGTAAACTCAGAAGCATCATCTTCTAGTTCATCTAAAAATATGGACCCTATGACCCTATTGAAAGGAAAATTCGAGGTCAAAATCGAGGGTGTCGATAATAGACTATGGTACAAAACTTCCACATTGGGAACTTACCTCCTTCTCCAAAGTATTATGGAAAATCATTCCCCTTACAGAAGGATCCCAAAGTTGTTATTTAATGTCATCCCCTAACTGAATTTTCCAAATGGGGAGATCTAAGAAAGGAAACCATTGAAGAAGATGTCTCTGATTGGATCTATAAAGATGAAGAAGAGAAACCCCATGTGTAGTTACCTATTGAACAATGTGGAAAAGGGTTTAAGATAATGAAAAGAAAGGATATGATGGATATAATAACCATAGTAAAATAAAACAAGGCATCATAGAAATTATTGTACCAAAAAAGAAACCTGAGCACAAGGGACTTGTATTTGTAATATCAAAAATTGCCTCTTCAAATACTAAGTTATCTTTTTGTGAGAAGGGGAGTGCCTCGAATGATGAGATGAAAATCGAGGAAAACTATATCGAGACTGATTCGAATGAATGAGAGTGGGATTCCTATTCTTCTAAGTCTTATTCCCTAGATAATATCTTTAATAATATTGATGACATTCCTTTAGAAGACAAGCAAATAAACCCTACCCCCACTCTCGCAAGAACATGTGCTCAAGCCTAGATCGAGACATTTTTGGATCTAGATGCCTCTATCCAATATTTTACACCCATCTGGTGTAGAGAACCTCCCTTTTTGATGTGTTAAGTGTGTTTAGGGTTGTGTTAGGATTCTTAGGTTGGGTTTTAATAAGATCCATTAGGTTTTGGGATCTCAACTTGTTCACATGTTTGTAAAGAGCCAAAAGCCAAAAGTGACAATATGGCCATTTTGGCTTAGAATGGTCAAAGTTACTATTTGTGAGTAACTTGTGATTTTAGTGTCTTCTAGGACCCTAAGTATCCTAACTAGGCTCATAGAAGTGTAAAATAGTCATCGAGTTGACTATTATAGTCAAAAAGAAAAAAAGTGCTAAAAAGTTGCTCGAGCAACTTTTGCAACTTTTGGAAAAGTTTGCAAATGGAAGTTTGAGCAGTTGTAACCACCCATGCTCGGGTATTTGAGAATGGTTTGATGATTTTGAGATGGTTAATGGAGTTTTTGATTGCATAATACTTTTGAAAACATTTTGTACGGACGACACTCTATTTTTTACTATAATTCTCAGTGTTTTCTGCATATTGTACGACTGTGTACATATTAGATTAGGTGATCAGACCCCATGGGGGTGTAGTGATTTTAAGTAGATTTATTTTTCATATAGTAGTTTTTTTTCAAGTTAAGTTAGTGTGGATTTACATTAAATTTTAGGCCATTGTGTCTGCAAGTTCAATTTGCAGAGTTGTAGGAGCAAAAATGGCTCTATCGTAAGCATCCACGGTTGAAAATGGATGAAACCAAGTGGGATGATGGGTTAGGGTCTGTAAATATATATATATTTTTTTGTTCTTGAAATTTAATTCCTAGTCTTGGAGTGAAGCCCTATGGCTGACTGCTAGGAGTAGGTGTGCCTGGATAGGGTAAAGTTTGGATTGTAATCGAGCACCCATGATCTTGGATGGATAACTTAGTGGCATTTGTGGAAGACCTAATGTGTCACCTTGAAGGATAAAATGGTTGTAAATGGTGGAAGGAAGAGTAAAGACCAATTTGAATACTATTTGTACTGACTGGTCTAGAGGCCTAGAAACAAGGTTGAAAACTAGGGCCTGGTAGTGAATAGCATTGTGGGCGCATTGAGAAACTACAGTTTTGGATTCTTGAAGGCCTAGTGGATAGAATTAAGATTTTAAAAGTATTCTATGAGGTTTTTTGGATAAAATGGGAGCATTGGGCCCAAAAAAGTGAAAATAGACCTATTAGGAATAAGCCCAATTAGGCCTCCTAGTGTATTTGGCAACAATTGGATTGTTGGAGCATCCAGAAGTTTTGGAAATGTTTCCAAAAGACTTTTAATGGACCGAGAACATAGGAAAGGGTCTATGTGGTGTATTGGGAAGATCCTAAGAAAGGGTTTGGGGTTCTATGGGAAGATATAGTGAAGAATCAGGAGGAATAGTGAACTAGTTGGACTAGTTGTCATTGGATGAACTTTGTGTCTTGATCAAGCCAACTATACCTAGGAGTCAAGTTGGAAAGGAGGGTCTAGGAGATCCATATTGGTGAAGAACACTTAGGAGGATTAACCATTGGATGGTTAGGAGAGGTTATAAGCATTTTGGGAGAAGAAAATAAGAGAAATCTAAACCCTCTACATCAGAGTGGTATTAGAGCCAAAATTTCTTGAAATTTAGTGTATTTCTGAAGGGGAGGAGAGCCAGGAGGTTGAAAAAATGCCACCCAAGGAAATGAGAAAAGATGCCATAGTTGAATTGGTCACAAATCTATTGGCAAAGGCTAATTTTACATAAACAAAGGGTAAGAGGAAAGTCACTGAATGGGGGATGAGAGTGATGAAGAAGATGAAAGCCAGACAGGAGAGTCAATTGGCAAAGGAAAATAATAGGAGATGGATAAAGAACAAAATGTGTTCTTGGATGCCTTCAAGTCCCTTAATAAAGATAGTATAGAACACATACCCTACTATTGTGGAAGCTTGAATGGTGAAGAGTTATTGAATTGGCTAGAGGCCATAGACAACTAGTTTGATTACAAGGAAGTATCAGAGGAGAAGAGAGTCATTTATGCAAAGGCTAGACTCAAAGGATATGCATTGGTGTGGTGGAACATGATGCAAGATGATAGGGTAGCCACTGGTAAGAAGTTAGCTTCTTGGGAGAGAATGAAGATCAGATTAAGGGTACAATTCTTGCCCACTGATTATGAGATTCAAATGTATCAGAAGTTGCAGAACTTGAGACAAAAGGAGTTAACAATAAGTGCCTACATTGAGGAGTTTCACAAACTGATCCTAAGGGAAAGAAGGCAAGAAGAGGAGGTAGAAAAGGTAGCCAGGTACCTCAATGCGTTAAGGAAAGGAATCAAAGATGAAATTACTATGATGGCTCCTCAGAGTATGCACAAGTGTTTTCAGTTATTCTTGAGAGTAGAGGAGAAGGCTAGGAGGAGGAATGATCTCCACCAAAGAGGTAGAGGTAACAAAAATAGAGGATTCAGAGGTAGGAGTAACTTTGGCTAAGGACAAAGCCCAAGTAGACCAGAAGAGAATCAATCTATGGATAATAGTGGAGGTAATCACTATAGAGGATCATTTCAAAGAGGAGGATACAGAGGAAGAGGACCATCAAGGGGTAGATTATAGTCACAAGGAAGGTCCAATTCTGTCTTCACTAGGAGATGTTACAATTGTAATCAAGTGGGCCATATAATGGGAAAATGTCCTGACAAGACTCCCAAATCATCTATGGGAGAAAGAAGAAATCAGTTGGTGCAAGAGGATGACACACAAAGTTTCACTTCTCCCATCTCCAAGGCAAGGCCAGTATTGGATGGAGAGAATATCATGTTGAGAAGGACTTTGTTGAAAGTTCCTAGTGTCACAGAACCACCTGAAAGAAAGAAATTGTTCAAGACTACTTGTAGGTCCCATGGGAAGATATGCAAGGTGATAGTGGACTCTGGATCCATAGAGAATATAGTGTCAATAGAGGTGGTGGATAAACTGAAACTTAGGAGGATACCTCACACCACTCCCTATAAAGTATCATGGAAAAATAAGGGACAACATGTAGTGGTGGATGAACAAAAAATGGTGGATTTTGAAATAGGTGAGTATAAGGACAAGGTCCTATGTGACATATTTCCCATGGTTGCATGTCATCTCCTTCTAGGACGTCCATGGAAATATGATGTGAAGGCCATTCATGATGGTGAGAAGAACAACTATGTGATTACTAAGAAAGGAAAGAAGTTTCAGATGGATCCCTTACAAGAACCTAATGAAGAGAAGCATGTGGGAACCAGTGTGATTCTCTTGAGTGGGAAGGAGTTTCTAAAGGCTATGAAGAAGGAGAAAGGGGTCTGTTGTGCAGTGATAGTGAAGCCAAAGGAGGATACCAATGAGAAAGCCAGTATACCACAAGAAGTATAAGCATTGTTGGAAAAGTATCATGAAATAATGGATAATGGATTACCTAGTGTGTTTCCACCCATGAGGGATGTGAACCACAAGATAGACTTCATACCTGGAGATAATATGCCTAACAAGGCAACATATAAGATGACACCAAGTCAAAATGCAGAGATAACAAAATAGATTCAAGGTTTGTTGGAGAAGGGGATAATAAGGAAGAGTTTGAGCCCTTGTGTTGTGCCAACTATCCTTGCAGCCAAGAAGGATGGAAAATGGAGGATGTGTATGGACTCTAGGGCTATAAATAAGATCACAATTAGATATAGATTTCTCATGCCCTATATTGAGGATTTTCTAGACAATTTGGGAGGTTCTTGTTATTTTTCCAAGGTGGATTTGAAGTCATGGTATCACCAAATCAGATTTAGGCTTGTTGATGAATAGAAGACAACCTTCAAGAAAAATGAAGGGCTGTATGAGTGGCCAGTAATGCACCTAGGAGATTCATGAGGCTCATGAATGAAGTGCTTGCAGATTTCATAGGTAAGTTTGTAATAGTTTATCTTGATGAAATTTTGATCTTTAGCAGGTCTAAGGAGGAGCACACGAAGCATTTGGAAATGGTATTGAGGAGACTACACCAAGAGAAGTTGATGATCAATCAGGAAAAATGTGAGTTCTTAAAAATTGAATTAGTGTATCTTGGTTTTTTGGTTGCTAATGGGTGTATGAAGATGGATCTTGATAAGGTCAAGTCTATTTTGGAATGGCCTACACCTAGATCCATAGGGGATGTTAGGAGTTTTCATGGATTGGCCTCCTACTATAGGAAATTTGTGAAGAATTTTAGTCATGTATGTGCTCCTATCCTCAAGTCTATCAAAGGAGGAATCAAATGTCAGTTCAAGTGGATAGCAACAACAAATCAAGGATTTGAAATGTTGAAAAAAGGGATAGCAGAACTACCTACACTTAGGCTCCCCAACTTCAATCAGTTATTTGTGGTGGAGTGTGGTGCTAGTAAGCTAGCCATTGGAGAAGTGTTAATTCAAGAGGGACACCCTGTGGCATTCTTCTCAGAGAAGTTAAATGAGGCCAAACAGAAGTAATCCACCTATGATTTGGAGTTGTATGCAATGGTGCAAGCAGTCAAAAAGTGGAAAAATTATCTCCTACCAAGATAATTTGTGGTTTACATAGGTAACCATGCCCTTAGTTTCTTGAATGGGCAAGAGAAATTGAACCAAAGACATTTTAAGTGGGTAGAATCTTTGCAAGCATATACATTTGTTATCAAACACAAGAAGTGAGTTAGCAACAAGGTTGCTGATGCTCTAAATAAAAGAGTACTAGCTATATAGGAGATACAATTGCAAAGTGTGGGAATAGATGACTTGAAAGATCTCTATAAGGAGGACAGTGATGTCAAAGGTGCCTATAAGGCATGTGAAAAGTTCTAACAGGGACTATTGTTCAAAGGACACTTAATGTGTATACCTCAGTGTTCAATGAGGGAGAACATAGTCAAGGAGAAACACCAAGAAAGCTTGGGAGGCCACTTTGGAGTGGACAAGACACTTGAGAAAGTGAATAGGAATTACTATTGGCCTAGGTTATAGTCAGATGTTAGAAAGTTTGTGGAGCAATGTCAGATATGTCAGAGGGATAAAGGACAAAGTAACAATACAAGATTGTATCAATCCCTATCCATACCCCAAAGGCCTTGGGAGTGCCTAAGTATGGACTTGATTTTGGGATTGCCAAAGACATCCAAGGGACATGATAGTGTGTTTGTAGTGGTAGATAGGTTTAGCAAGATGGAACACTTCATCCCTTTCAAACAAACCAATGATGCTTCACATATTGTAGGCCTATTCTTTAGAGATATTGCGAGAATTCATGGATTGTCATTGAACATAGTAAGTGATAGGGATAGTAAGTTTGTGGGGCACTTTTGGAGGACTCTTTGGAAGATGTTGTGGAAAAATTTATCTTTCTTTTTATCCTATTACCCTTATTCATACGGGAAAACTGAGGTAGTCAATAGGTCTTTGCGCAATCTACTGAGATGTTTGACCAAGCAGCATGGACAGTCATGGGATCATATCATAGGGAAAGAAAAATATGCCTATAATGACTCGATTAATAGGAGTACTGGTAAAATAACATTTGAGATAGTTAATGGGGATAATCCTAGAGGGATATTGGAGTTAAGGGATCTCAGTTTACAAGACAAAAGGAGTGCTGAAGGGGAGTCATTTGTAGAACATATGAGAGAGCTACATGAACAAGTAAAGGGGACTCTACAGAAGCAAGGGGAGAAATATAAGTCCAAGGAAGATCACACAAGGAGATATTTTCAGTTCAAGGTGGGGGGATCTAGTACTTTCTTACCTTAGAAAGGAAATAATACCTAAGGGTCAGCCAACTAAGTTACTCATGAAGAAGATAGGACCATTGAGGATATTTCATAAGTATGGAAAAAATGCATATGAAGTGGAATTGCCTCTTGATTTGGGCATTTTAATCATTTTTAATGTATGTGACCTATATACCTATAAGGGACCATCCTCAAACACTGGTCAACAAACTCTTTTAGAGTTGGGAGAAGAAGATTGGGTCAAAGATTTGCCTACTCGACACCCTCTGCAGTTGGAAAATATACAAGACTCCAAAGTGATTAAGAAGACCAAGAAGGGTACTTATAAAGAGTATCTAGTCAATTGGTAGGGACTACTTGAATTAGAGGCCACTTGGATGACTGAGGCAGACATTCTGAAGCATGGGGACACCATTGAAGACCTCCTAACTCAAGGGACTTGAGTTCTTTGTCCCAGGTGAGTATGGAGCAGAACACCTCCCTTTTTGATGTGTTTTGTGTGTTTGGGGTTTTTTTAGGAGTCTTCGGTTGGGTTTTATTAATATCCATTAGGTTTTGGGATCTCAACTTGTTCACATGTTTGTAAAGAGCCAAAAGCCAAAAGTGATAATATGGCCATTTGGCTTAGAATGGTCAAAGTTACTATTTGTGAGTCACTTGTGGTTTTAGTGTCTTCTAGGACCCTAAGTATCCTAACTAGGGTTATAGGAGTGGAAAATAAGCATCGAGTTGACTATTATAGTCAAAAAGCAAAAAGTGCTAAAACGTTGCTAGCAACTTTCAAAATTTGCTCGAGCAACTTTTGCAACTTTTGCAAAAAGTTGAAAATGGAAGTTTGAGCGGTTGTAACCACCCATTCTCGAGTATTTGAGCATGGTTTGATGATTTTGAGATGGTTAATGGAGTTTTGGATGGCATAGTACTTTTGAAAACATTTTGTATGGATGACACTCTATTTTTTACTATAATTCTTAGTATTTTATGCATATTGTATGACTGTATATAGATTAGATTAGGTGATCAGACCCCATGGGGGTGTATTTCTTTGAAGTAGATTTATTTTTCATATAGTAGTTTTTTTTTAAGTTAAGTTAGTTTGGATTTACATTAAATTTTAGGCCACTGTGTTTGCAAGTTCAATTTGCAGAGTTGCAGGGGCAAAAATGGCTCTAACCTAAGCATCAACGGTTGGAAATGGCTCAAAAAATGTGGGATGATGGGTTAGGGTCTGTACATATTTTTTTGTTTCTTTTTTTTTACTACAATTGAATTCCTAGGATTGGAGTGAATCCCTATGGCTGACTGCTAGGAGTAGTTGAGCCTGGATAGGGTAAAGATTGGATTGTAATCGAGCACCCATGATCTTGGATAGATGAATTAGTGGAATTTGTGGAAGCCCTAATGTGTCACCTTGAAGGATAAAATGGTTGTAAATGGTGGAAGGAAGATTAAAGACCAATTTGAATACTATTTGTACTGACTGGTCCAGAGGCCTAGAAACAAGGCTGAAAACTAGGGCCTGGTAGCGAATAGGGTTGCGGGTGCATTGAGAAATTATGGTTTTGGATTCTTGAAGGCCCAGTGGATATATTTAAGATTTTCAAATTATTTTGTGAGTTTTTCTGGAGAAAATGAGAGCATTGGGCCTGAAATAGTGAAAATAGACCTACTAGGAATAAGCCCAATCAGGCCTCCTAGTGTATTTGGAAACAATTGGAATGTTGGAGTACCTAGAAGTGTTGGAAATGTTTCCAAAAGACTTTTAATGGACCAAGAACATAGGCAAGGGTCTATGTGGTGTATTGGGAAGATCCTAAGCAATGGTTTGGGGTTCTAGGGGAAGATCTAGTGAAGAATCAGGAGGAATAGTGAACTAGCTGGACTAGTTGTCATTGGATGAACTTTGTGTCTTGATCAAGCCAATGATACATAAGAGGCAATTTGGAAAGGAGGGTCTAGGAGATCCATATTGGTGAAGAACACTTAGGAGGAGTAACCATTGGATGGTTAGGAGAGGTTATAAGCATTTTGGGAGAAGGAAACAAGAGAATTCTAAACTCTCTACATCACCATCACCCAAGAACTATATCATGCCAATGATAACATGCCCTTAGTATACCCTCAAATAATAGATTGGGACCAATAAGTACCACTAAGCATGGATTACTTTGAAAATAATGAGGCTATAGATAAATTCTTTGAGTTGAGAGAAGGAACACCAATGGGTGATCATAGGGAAGGATTCACTATTGGTTTGAATGTTATGGCATATTTTGGGGAGTCAACTCCATTTTACAATCACAAAAATGAAAATAAAGGTAAAAAAAATAGAAAAGAGGAAAAGATAGGTCTTCGAGTTAAAATTTAAAGATAACTTTAGACCATAAAAAAGGAATAAAAATAAAGGATCTATCCCAGGCTGAAAACCTCTTTGAGGCAACCAATGATGGAAGACTTGACGTACCTCTGACATATCAAGAAAAGTCTCTGTTACTTGTAGAAGATACAAAAGAGATAAATCTAGGAACAAATAAGAATATAAAAAGCATTAAATTTGCAACATCATGGACATAAAAATAAAAGGAAGAATTTACAAAATTCTTCTTAGAAAGGAAAGTAAATTTTGCATGGACTTATGCGGACATGCTAGGACTTGTCCCTTTTTTACTCCTTAATTGTCCTCCCCTATAACCAAGTGTGAAGCCATTCAAGAAAAAATTGAAAAAAATAAATCCTTAGAACACACTATTGGTCAAGGTAGAACTCAAGAAATTATTGGATGTGGGGTTTATCAGACCAATTAACTATGCAAATTGGATCTCAAATTTGATCCTAGTGAGAAATCCTGCTGGGGGCATTAGAATCTGTACTGATCTTAGAGAATTGAATAGGTCATGTCTAAAGGATGACTTTCCTCTACCTAATATTGATATCATAGAGGATTTGATAGCTAGCTATGAGATGTTTTCATTAATGAATGGATTTTTAGGATATAATCAAATTAGAATAACACTTGAAGATCATAACAAGACTGCATTCACTTGTGTGTGGGGAACCTATTGTTGTAACGTAATGCCCTTCAACCTAAAATAATGTCCGAGAAATATATTATAGAGAACTGACAATAATCTTTGACAATTTAATGCATAAACAAATGGAAGATTATATAGATGACCTTCTATTCAAATAAATTGCACAAGACAGTCATCTGAAAATCCTAGATATGATTTTTACTACAATGGATAAATACAAGCTTCTCTTGAATCCTAAGAAATGCATCTTTGGGGTTGTGTCAGGAAAAATCCTTAGATATATTATTTCTCATCAAGGCATCAAATTGGATCTTGACAAGGTCAAATCTATACTAAAAATTCCACCACCTACTAATCTAAGAAAGCTGAGGATTTTCCAAGGGAAACGATAGTAAATTAGAAGGTTCATTGCCCAATTGGTTGATAAGTGTCATCCATTCTATCATTTTATTTGTAAAGGTGTCACTTTCAAATAGGATGAATACTATCAACAAGCATTTGAGAAACTCAAGGAATATTTACTATCACCACCCATATCGATGACTCCCATTGAAGGAAAATCATTCATTTTATCCATCTCAATGGCTGAAATAGCTTTGGGATTTCTCTTAGCACAACATAATGAAGAAGGAAAAGATAGGGCATTATATTATATCAATCAAACTCTTTTTAGATATGAATTGAATTACACGCCTATTGAACGTGCATGTATAGAAGTGATCTTTGTTAGACATGTTAGCACTATATTCTAAAAATTTTCATATTTAAAAAAAGGTCTTTCCCCATGTTATTGAGTCTCAATTATGACCTTTTCATGTAAAAAAGTTTTAAAATGTGCTTAAGTTTTCAAGCGGTCACCTTTTATGTTTAGTCGCGCAGTCTTTCTTAAGTAGTCATTTAACTTCACGAGTGAGCGAGTGACGGGATAGTCATGTGGTCGTGCAATCGCGACAGTCTTGTAAAATTTCAACTTGACTATGCGAGTGAATGACGAGGTTATCAGAAATGTTTATCTCTCACTCGCTATGTATCTTCACTTTAAGGTTTTCATTCTACAAGTGTGCGAGTAAGAAATAAAGTTGTTTTGTCTCTTACTTGTCGAGGTAAGTTGAATTAAAATTTTAGTTGTGCGAGTGTGCGATTGAAGGAATTTTTATGTTAATCACTCACTCACCGAGGTATGTCACCTAGCATCTTTTATTGTGCGAGTGTGCAAGTCAGGTGTAGGATTATGTCACCACTCAATTACTGAGGTTAATTTCATGGTATCTTTTGTTGTGCAAGTGTGTGATGTGGTATGCGTTGCAGGATATATATTGTTATCAGTCACTCGCAATGGTCTATTCACTTAAAGTTTTTAATCCGTGAGTGTGTGACCAAAGAGGTTCTATTTCATCGCTCACTCGCTAATGATTTGAAGTTAGTGATTTGTGGATTGCGAGTGTATAATCAAGGAGATTATGTTTCATTTCTCACTCACTAATGGTTAGCAGTTAAGAATTTTTGTTGTGCCAGTGTGCGAGTAAATAATTTTTCATGTCATCTCTCACTCACTAAGGCTTAGCAGTTAAAATTTTTTTGGACTGCGAGTGAGCGACACAGATTCTGATATAATTTAAAAGAGGTTATCGCTCACTCATGATGGTTAAAGATCAAGAAAAAAAAGGGTTGTGAGTGTGCAACCAAGTGAAAATTTAAGCAGCAGCTTAGTTGTCTCTCACTCACACAGTTTTAAACATAAGAAGATAAAATGCTGCGAGTATGCGAATGAAGAGTTAAATAAAATCAATGGCTCTCAGTCACTTGCTGAATGATCTTGATTTTGAAGGAGGATGCTGCGAGTGTGCGAATGAACAAAGGAAGAAGCTTTATATCTCACTCGCACATAAAGTTTTGAATGTCTTGTTTATTCAACGAGTGCATGACAAGGTGCCACATGTCTCATTCCTGGGTTTTGAATGTAAAAAAAAAAAAACTCTGTTCCAGCAAGGATACACAAGTTCAAATTAATGGCAACATTAGTTACAAAATCTAATGACATGATCCGCAAGTGTGAGGGGTTTTAGTCAAGTGGACAAGATTTTGATGTGATAGGATATAAGTATAAATGATTGTGCTTGGATGATCTACAACTCTTATTTTCTGCCTTCGTGAATTTCTGAGCAAAAAGAACTTGTTTTTTGAGATCAATTGTGAGAAGGAAAAAATGAGTCAAGCCACAAAAAGCATTGCTTCGAAATGTTCTAGGAAGAAAGTAGTTGCAGGGAAGAAGTACATAGATGAATTTGCAGAACTCGTACATAGAAATTCTAGTCCAAATAGTGCTAATTGGGCAGAATGGAAAGACAAGTGGTGTCAATGTAGGAACCCGGTCACTCTCAACCACTCTGGTAATACTTTGTTTCATTAATTCTGGAATAATAGGGTTAAGAAAGTCCCTATTTGTAATCCATGGAACATGAATATAGAAAAATTAATTGTCCATGATGTCTACATTGATGTGGAATTCATCAAAGAGCTGGCTAAGAGATATTGTCCAGTGGCTAGAGTGATCAAGAAGAAGAATAAATAAGCCCTAGTGGCAATAAATAGAAGGAGAGTAGTAGAAGTTTTTAGAATTGCCGGTGCAATATGTACCAAAATTGACTTGGATAAGATACAAGCTTATTATCAGAAGTGGGAGAAACTCATAAAGAAACATGAGATGCCGAGATTCATGCCTAGGGTGGATAGAAATTTGGTAGTAATTTCAAATAACATAAAGCCACCTTTTGACCTATCTTTCTTCCATAATTACATCAAATGCACAATATATGGTTTGAGAAAGGTTCTAGGTTTTGATGGAGATTCTAATGCTTATGTTGACCTATTGATGATGGCCATGGACATTCATCATCTAGAGGTCAATACTCACCATGAGTACGTGGGGTATGTAGTTGAGGCTTTACATACTGCATTGGTGAAGATACAAAAAAAGATGTTCGTGTGCCTACCTTAAATCACTATTCACATATGATGTTTCTGATTTTGTACTACAACAAGGCATCCATGGACAAAGAGTTAGAATTATTTGATTTATAATATGGGGTCAAAAATCCAATTCAGAGATGAACCCAGGTATGGGATAGTGCCTCAGTACATTCTTCTTTTGTTTGCTTTCAGAATTGGATTGTTGCTCCAATTCTAGATATGTTAGGAGTAAAAAGGGAAAGGTTATCTTTTGATGTTAGAAGGTTGTTAAGACCATGGAATTTCATTCAATTTTGGTCTATTAGCCACAATTGGGGTGATTTATTTTATTTTGATAAGCTCACTATCATTAGGGTTTATGGTTGCTCACAACCACCCCATGTTCTCCCTAATTTTGTCCCACTTAGAATTTATTTGGCAAATTACTTGGGTAGATAAAGAATTGTTGGAAGGGCATAAGGGTACTTTTTTCCTTAGGTTATGGGCAGGGTTTGACTTTTCTATAGGAAAAAAGACTTTTGAGAAGATTAATGGATTCCTAAAGTAGTATAGAATGTCTACCACAGTGTCAAGGTTCTGTGACCCAGAATAGTTCATCAAAATAGATTTGAAAAGTATGACCCCTTGGAAAAATGTAAGATATCATGAGGCCTTAGATGATGAGTATGTTGTTAGAAATAAAATGGATAGAATTGAGGTCCAGGAGAGGAGGAGAAATTGGAAAGATCTGATGAGGGTAGAAGCTGAATGGAAGGAATTAGATAACACATTTTCTAGATTCTTTCCTGATACCCCATACTTTTAGAGAATTGATAAAATGATGGACTCCTATGACAACCCGATGACACAAGTGCCCAAATATAGTGCTGAAGATGTATAGTCTCAAGGATCCCCATGCACATTGGCCTTACTAGATAAAGATAAATTATAACAAGGGGAAGAGGATGAAGAGGCTAGAAAAGAGGCCACTTCTAGAAAATACCAAGCAAGAAGCAATAAACAAAGGATAAAATTGTTCAAGCTAGGAAAAGTATGGCCAAGGCTGTAGTGATAGAACATGGAAAGTATTTCAGATAGATCAGAACACAATTGTAGACTGTGCTACAAGATGAAAGCCAGGGAGAAAATGAGATGATCCTGAACATAGAGATGGATGAAAGGATGATGATGTCCAATGCATTCATGAAAGATGACGAATTTATAAAATCAGAAGAATTCAAAAGTTTCTTGATCAAGATGAAATAGAGGGATTTAAGACAAAATTTGATAGGAGGGGGAGGACAAGAATAGAAAAATGAGGAAATTTTAAAGACACTCTAGGAATATGATCTTGAGAGTGAATTGACCACTGTGGAACATGCTAGGTTCTTGGTACAAAATAATGGAGTATTTTTTATGCCTAATTGGGACTTATAGTCCACTTTTATCATTGACCAGATCAGAAGATAAGAGAATCCCATGTTTAAAATAGAGTTTGAGATTGATGATGTGTTGAGAGGATCAGGTTTTGATCGTAAGTCTAAGACCTTGGCCATTTGGTCTCTTTCCCCTGCCACACAAAAACCTATGGTTTTGAATATAAGAGAAGAAAGGAAGGAAGATAGAATGATATGGAATATACAAAATACTAGTGACACTAAAATTGCTCACTTGATGATCCAATTGTTTTTCATGAACCTTGCTAAGATAGAGGATCTATCTAAAATATATGAGCAAAATTTCAGCCAGATGATTGCACTAGATAAGAAACATGAAGAAGTCATGGTACATAACAATTCCTTGGAAGAACAAATAGAATAGTTAAAAAAGAAATTCAAGAAAAGAAGATGAATGAAATTCCCCAGGTGACTGCAATAGAGAAAGTGGACGCATCAACAAAAATAAAGGTTGATTTAGCACTAGAAGAAGGCCAGACAAAAGAGAGCTTAAAAGAGAAAAGTGATAATGTTTCTTCTACGATTCTTTCCATACTACAACATCGGGTGGGTTTGTTGAAGAAGGAGGCTTCAATGGTGCATACACTATATGGATAATTATAGGATGATTCCACGACTGCTGTAGAGGCCACGGTATTTCTTGAGTCCACTTTCAGAACTTGGTAAGGAAGGAACATGTTGATGGACAAATTGAAGACTGCAATACTATACAATGATGACTTCCTTGACAAGGTCACAAGGACCATTGAGATGATAAATGAAATGAATATTTCTTATGCTTTCTTTAATGGAAAAGATGAGTTGATAAATAATAAATTATATTTATTTGGTGATCAATGCCCTTCGCTCATTCCCAAAATTTATGATGATGCTAGTGTTCTAAAGCCACATCCAGAATAGGAGAAAGAATTTGATGAAGTCTGGAAGGTTGAGGATGTTAATAAACACTTAGAGAAGGACATAAATGCGGGTTACTGTAAAGAACTGATTGATAGCCTATTCAAGGTTGAGGTAGATATGTCAAAATTTGTTTCTGAGGCAAAGATGATCCTAGATGTCAGGTGGAAAGAAGCTTTGGCCAAGCTGGAGCAAGAGAAAACTTTCAGTTGGCCCACAGAAAAGGAGGTGAACGGGTGGGAAGAAAAAGTAAAAGGATGAGAAGATATTTCCAGAGCAACAACAAATTTTGTTTAAATTTGCAGATCTTTTGTCACCTGTGTTCTATTTCTAAGTGGGTATTTTGTTATAATTAAAGTTGTTGCAAGATTTTTATAGTCTTCCCATGTAGTTCGAATCTTGTTGCATCCTTAGTTATAAAATGATTCCTATACTACTGGGAAAAGGATAACCATTTTGATATGAATACAAATGAATACAATGTAATGAATCTATTTTGATATGAATACAAATACAAATCTATCAACAATTTCTGGAATTATGACAAGTAGTTGTCTTTCTCTCTGTATTCTGATTTTTTCTTAAATTGGGTAATTACAGATTGTTCAATTTATATGTTTCTCAATAAAATTGTGAAATTATCTTAGGGTTTCTTTAAAGGAAATATTAAATTACCTTAGGATCATTTCAGTGAAAATTGGGGTTGGTTATGAATTTGATGATTAATTCAGCATATGTGTGAGGGTTGATATACAAGGCATATCTGTCTTCCTTTTTAGATTTGTAGGTGTTTATGAGTTTGTGTTTATGGAAAATAGTTCTGGATATTCAAAGTGATTCCATTCTCTAGGATAAAACACTGGTCTATTATTCATTTGGAGTGAGTGACTATCACTACTAAATTGATCTTTGTCATTCCATTTTTAGTCTGTCAAATAAATGTTATAGAGGTTAATATCTTTAATTCCACTATGCATTTGTTGGAATAATATTATGATTTGATTATTCTAAGTAAAAAGGGTAAACCCACCTGAGTTTATGGAACTCAAAGTGCAGAGGGTGTAACAACCCTGATTGTGTTCTTCTATTTTCTTGCTTGATCAGTGTATGAGACAATAGAGAAAGCTTACTATAGTATTTTATGTGTGAGCAAGAAAAGGAACTAATAGAAAATGGTGACTCTACTAGGGATAGATTCTTGGAATAAATGTGTGTAAAGGTTAGTTTGAAACTCTTTTTTCATGTATGTTAAAACATTGAAATTGAGGTTTTGAATTCAAAAATTGTATTTTATACCTCATTATCATATCCTCTAATAATATTTTCAAAGTGAAATTTCATCATTTTTATTCCCAACAAGTTTTGGGTGGCGAATCCAAGAAATTGGTTACAGTGTTTCTAAGGGGAACATTAACAGATCAGGTGTGGTGGGATTTCATTTTAGATAGGATGAGGAATACAAAGGCATACAGAAAGGGCCACCCTGAAGTTGTATCAGAGGGTGATGTTCCTAAATATCCTAGAATAAATTATTTTAGGAAGGTAGATTATCATAGTAATACCTCTTGGAAACCTAGGTTTGTAGGTCCAAGTCAGCCTTTAGGTACTATCCCAAAGAATGATATTATTGTACCCTTGACTCATGAGTCTAACATTATGGGTTATTATGATGTTTTTTTTGGTACCCATGAATCAGAAAGTGAATTACAACAAAAGGGGGTAACACTAGTCTAATATACAGGGAATTTTTCTCCAAGTTCATCTGATATCCCTTATGAATGGGTGGAAGACCAAGGGGAGGATAATTTGATGAATATATATGATTATTCAAGTTCTAACATTGAAGATGTCCTTAGGGACAATGACCTTTTGAAAAAGGAATTAAAAGAACTAATGCTTATCAAGCAGAGAAATGATAAAGCTAGAGAAGAGCAAATTGTAAATGCTATTACTGAGAGAGAAGGTTTGAAGAAATGAGTTGCCCAATTGAAATTGGAAGATCAGGGTGCAAAAAAAGGATTTCATGGTTTGAATAAAGAAATTTTTGGTGATGTGGATACCCTAAGAAAAGAGTGCCAAGAGAGAGAAAACTTGTTGAAGAAAAGTGATTATGAAAATAAGGGCCTTGTATTGAGGCAGGTTCTTAATTATGAAACTTAGAAAACTCCTAAGGGTCAAACCTGTTTACAAGATACACTAGCAACCAATGTCAGAAAAACAACTACTGATAGAGGAAAACAAAAAGCTACTGGCGTACAATTTGCTGAACCTAAAATTAAAGAAGGAATGTCTTAGAATCTTTTCTCACTTGATATGGAATTGGAGAGGGCTATAAAAGCCAAAGATGATATTGCTAAGAAATTGGAAAAGGTAGAATTAGAAGTTTCTTTTTCAGAAATGAGAAGAAATATTTCTTTCTGAAATTCCTCCACTCACACTAATGTGAAAAGTAATACTAATTCAGTTGCTCAAACCATGCCTGGATCTACTTCTAGGATTCAAAATACTAGTGCTAATGTAAATGACCAGATATTGGGTGCAACTCATGGAATTGCATCACAATCAAGAGGAAGTGGATTGGATGGCACTGCTGGTCATCAAAATATAGGCACTGGTAGTAGTCGTCATAACCTTGGCACAATTTTTTTAGAGAAGGCCTATTCATTTGGAAAGATATAGGAAATTATGTTTTGATGGTATCCCAGGCCAACCAAATGCTATCCCTAATGAGGTTAGAGATAAGATTCCAAAATTCAATGGAAATAATGCTATAACAGGTGAAGATCATCTAAAGGCATTTACTAATAAGATGAATGATTATGAAGTTGAAGATGAGGATGCTATGATGAAATTATTTGTGCAATCATTAATTGAGGATGCAAGAGATTGGTATCCGGGATCGCCTGATAAAATTAAATATTCATGGGATTAGTTTGTTAGATGTTTCAAAGAGTAGTATGGTGAAAGAGAAGTATGGTGATAAGATAAATTTTGGTTTCATGTTGAATGAACAACAATATGAAGAAGTTTCCAAATGAGAGCATAGCTGAGTTCAACATAAGATTTCAAAAGGCTATGTATAAATTGTTTCAAGTATTGAGGTTGGATGAGAATCTCTACCTCACCACATTATGCAATTCTTTGGATGTAAAGACAACTTACTTGCTGAGGGATAAAGATCCTCATACCATGAGAGATGCTTATAAATTGGCCATAAACATAGAGAGTAATAGAAGAGCTTCTAACAAGCTTGGTAAGAGGGATGATAATAGACTCTAGAAAGAGTCAAAAATATAGTCCACCAAGAATCCCAAAGAGGAAGATAAGATGGATGCACTAGTAAATGTGGTGAAAGACCTTGCTGCTAAGGTAGACAAAAATGAAAATGGATTTCAAAATAATAGGCAGCAGTATCAACGACAAGAGAAGTCTTATAGGCTACAGGACTTTCCTTACAAAACTAATTGGAAATATGGTAAGCCTATTCCAGAAGAATCAGCTGATGCCAAGAATAGATATGTACCTGATCTATTGAAAAATAACAATGTACACAATGTAGAAAACACTCCTTGGTGTATGGACTACAATATGCCTCATTCCCCTTTTCAATGTGCAGTAGCTCAAGCTATGACAAAATCACGTGAGAATGTTGGAACACAAGAATGCCAAAATGATAAAAACCCTTCAGTAAACATGTGTGCATTCACTATTGAAGATGATAATGGTGAATCAAAATAAAATTTGCAATACACAGTGAATGTTGCAAATACTAACGTAGAACATGTTCAACTTTGGAAGCCTAGTAATGAGGAGGTAAGATTTCTTACCATTGTCACGGTGACTCAGGAAAGAAGTTCATACCACCTTAGGAACAGACAAGCTGATCAAGGTGAAAGTTAGCCTCGCTCACATTTTATCAAAGAAGTCACAAATGAAGAATTCAAACAAGGTGTAGATAAAACAAAGAAAAAAAAGACAAATAAAGAAGAATCTAAAGAGACTCCTGCCAGAGGAGATAAAGTTACCTCTACAAATAAACAAAAAACAAGACAACCCAAGGAGGATAGAGGTAAAATTTCTTCTGAAGCTGTTCTAAATTTTCCAAATTTTGACAAGAAACAAGATTTATCTCAAATGAAGGTGTCTGTTCCCTTAGTTAGTTGAGATGTTGATAATAAAAGAACACCGAGAAGCTGCTTTCTCATTACTTTCAGCTTTACTTGATATACTTGATATAACTAGTTTGAATTGTGAGTCAAGAGAAAAGAAAGAAGATGAATCCCCAATCTATGTTGGAAGTATAATCACCCAAGAGCCCTCTCAGATTGATCCTTTTTATGTAACCTTGCTTGTAAATAACATGTTGTCAAAAAATCGTATTATAGATTCTAGAGCTATTGCTAATGTGATGCCTTATAATGTGATGAAGGAGTTCGGTTTGAAAGTTGACACTTATTTTGGTAGGTGTTATGCTATGGATAATAAGGAAGTGCCTGTAATTGGAAATTTGAAAGGCATTGAGGTGAACCTTTCTACATTCCCTGAGGTTATTTTCAAAATGGATGTTGTTGTGGTGGAAAATCAACCCCACTGTGGAATGTTGTTATCAAGGAAGTGGCTTGTAGTGGTTGGGGGATATTTAAAGTTGGATATGTCCTTTGCTACCATTTCTATGAATGGAAATGAGGTTAAATTATTTAGAGAGCCTAGGGATATAGTATTAGTTGAAAAGGTTGACCCAAATATGTTGAATTGTTTTGTGGATATGGATATGCAGAATTTTAGAGTTGAAAAGACTTAGCCTCAATTGAAAAATACTAATCCCATAATAAAAGAATTGGAATTGCAATAGCACAGACTATGGAAAATGTACTTTGATGGAGCTTTCTCAAAAGAAGGATCAAGAGTTGGTGTCTTATTTGTATCTCCATCAAGTATTACCTTGAAATATTCCTTTTTGTTGGCCTTCTAATGTATAAATAATACAGCTGAGTATGAGGCATTATTATTGGGATTAGAAATTTCAATTAAGCATGGTATTAAGTTATTAATGGTTTTGGAGATTCAGAATTATCCATATCACAAGTCAGGTCAAAATATGCTTCTAAGAATGATAGGTTGAAATAGTATAAGCATGTTGTTTGGGATAGCATTGAATTTTTTGATGTATTCTCAATTGAATGGATAGAGAGATCTAAAAATATCATGGCAGATTTCTTAGCTCATGTGGCTATGAAAAATGATGACCTGACACTAGTAGGAGTATCTATTAAAGAGACCAAAATTAGGCCTATCATCCCTAATAATGTATATAATTTGCAGGTTTTTGAGAATTATGATGATATCCTTACATTCATTCAATGTATAAACAATTATGAGGGCCAAAATATTGACTGTAATAATTTGGTAAGTGTGGTTGATGGAAAAGAGACTATATTTGGAAATGAAATTGTGCAGTTACAAACTAATGAAATCCTCAAATGATTAACCCAATTGGAAGGAATGTTTATTGACAATGATAGTCACATATGCCAAAAGTCTACAGCCAAATTGATAAATTTGAGGAGATAAACCTGGGATCAGAAGGTGCTCCTAAGCTTGTATATATTGGAAAAAAGTTGGCACCTCATGTAAGAAAAAATTTAATTAATTTTCTGAATAGATATAAACATGTTTTTGCTTGGTCTTATGAAGACCTTAAGGCTTATAGAGATGATCTCTTCCAACTTAAAGTCCCATTAAAAAGTGATGTCAATCCTTTTAGGAAAAAGAAAAGGCTAATCATTCCATTTTTGGCCCCCAAAATGTAGCAAGAGTTAACAAAACTCAGAGATGTTGGGATAATAAAGCCAATCAGACATTCTTCTTGGGTATCCAATCTAGTGCCAGTTAGAAAAAAGAATGGTGATATCAGATTATGTGTATATTTTAGAAACCTCAAAGTAGCTTCTTTAAAAGATAATTATTCTTTTCCAAACATGGAGGCAATTGTACAAAGGGTTACAGGTTGTGAAATTTTATCCATGATGAATGGCTTTTCTGGTTATAACCAGGTGTTGATTTAGGAATCTAAATAGTTCAAAACAACATTTACTACCCCATAGGGTACATATGTCTATGTGAGGATGTCGTTTGGCTTGATGAATGGAGGAGCTACTTTCCAAAGAGTCATGGATGTGGCTTTCAAAGAATTTTTAAATATAATTATGGTGGTGTATAAAGAGGATCTAACTGCATACTCCAAAAGGGCTGAGGATCATTGTAAACATTTGGAGAATATTTTTGCTAGAGCTTTGGAGTATGGAATTTCACTAAACCCAAAGAAATGTCATTTTTCTATGACATAGGGTAAGTAATTATGACACATAGTGTCAAAGGAAGGAGTCAGAATTGACCCTGAGAGGGTAGAAGCCATTAAAAAAGTTTTGCCTCCCAAGAACATCAAGGGTATATAGTCTTTCCTAGGAAAGGTGAACTTTGTAAGAAGATTCATTGCCAACTTTGCGGAAATAGTGAAACCCATTCTCAAATTATTGAAGAAAAATTCTAAATTTGATTGGGACAAAGAGGCCCAGTTGTCTTTTGATGAAATAAAAGTGGCAATTCAGCAAGCACCAGTTTTGAAATCTCCTGATTATGAAAAAACTTTCTCCTTGTTTTCTTTTGCTTCATTTCATACTATTGCTGCAGTGATGTTGTAGAGGGATAATGAAGGGTTTGAAAAACCCATCACATTTTTTAGTAAGTCTCTATAGGTAGAAGAGCTTAATTATGAGATGACGCAAGGAGTGAAGGAGATGGGGCCAAGGGCACACCCAAAACCAACCACCTTGCAGATACAATGCGGAATTACACAACAACACAGTGAGAGAAGAGAAATGCAGATATCTTTATCATTAATCAATCAAACTCAATACATGCCAGGCTGTAAGGCCTTCCTGGTTATGGCCATATACATTAGAGTGTATTACAATGCAATCTTCTTACAACAGAGCTCTCAGATCTTTAATATTCTAACATTTTCCTTCTTTCTCTAAGACTTTCTACCAAACTAAGAACATACAAAAGAATATATACCAAAGTCCAAAAAAGTAGTTGGTGCTCAAATACAAAGGTGAGACCCAGATTCAGGTCCACACGGATCCCCAAGATAGATCCCAGTTATGAAAATTAAATAAAGAAGTTAGCCACCAACACAAATTCCAAAATAAACCAACTCGGCAAAGCAAATGCTGAGCAATAGAGCGCTCAGCAAAAGAAAAGCTGAGCAACAACAAAAAGAATGACCGAGAAACTTGGCAAGGATGTCGAGCAACATAAGCTGAGTGACAGAGAACAAACTAAACTGAAAGTAAACATATATATATTTTTTCGGTTGAGCAAGATTGCCAAGGACCCAAGATGCTCCTAGATCAGACACCTGGGGTTGAAAAGAAATGATTCCTGAAATCATGTATCAGGTCCAACCTAAAATGAAACCAACTTAGATTGAGAAATCCAAGATGAGTCCTCAATCGGTCTATTTTTCCACTTTACCAGATATTCCATGTATTCCTTTCCTCTTGTACTTCTGCCAACTCTCTATTTCAGGATCTTCTCAGCTTCTTCTATCTGCTTCTTAGGATAATCACTTGGTATTGTCACTTCTTCATCAGGTTCATGATATGCATACAAGTCTGAAATATTGAAAATAGGTGATATATCCATGTCATCAGGTAATTCAACTTCATAAGAATTTCCACTTTCAAATCTCCTTAGTATTTTGCAAGGACCAAATTTCTTCATCTTTAGTTTTCCATATGTTCCAATAGGAAATCTTCCTTTCTTCAGATGAACCATCACAATATCACCAAATTCAAATTTCATATGTCTTCTTGATTTGTCTGCATCATCTTTGTATTTCTAATTACTTTTCTCTAGCTTCTGCTTTACATCCTTATGCACTATCATAAATTCTGCAAATTCTTCTGCTTCAGTGCTTCTTTTCTCTTCACCAACAATGTCTCTCAAATCTGATATACCTCTAGGTTGTGTGCCATGAACAATCTCAAAAGGTGTCTTTCCAATACTTCTATTTACTGAACTATGGTATGCAAATTCTTCTTGTGCCAACATCAAATCCCAATTGCCTGGTGCGTCTCCAACTAAACATCTCAACAGGTTACCCAAACTTCTATTTAACACTTCTATTTGTCCATCAGTCTGTGGATGATATGTAGAGCTAAATTTCAACTTAGTATTCAGCTTCTTCGAAAGTGTTCTCCAAAAATAACTTACAAACGTACTGTCTCTGTCAGAGATGATACTCTTTGGTAATCCATGCAATCTGACAATCTCCTTAAAGAAAAGATCTGCTATATGAACTACATCTAATGTTTTCTTACATGGTATAAAATGTGTCATCTTAGAAAACCTATCCACAACAACAAATATAGAATCATTACCTCTTGTTGTTCTTGGAAGTACAAGAACAAAATCCATGTTGATATCACTCCAAGGTTTCTTAGGAACAGTAATAGGTGTATACAATCCAGCATTCTTACTCACTCCCTTTGCAATTTGATAGACTCCACAACTTCTCACAAGTTTCTGAACATCCTTATACAACCGAGGCCAAAAATACCTCTCCTTCAGCAAACTCAATGTTTTATCAATGCCAAAGTGTCTAGCCAATCCACTACTATGTTTCTCCTTTATCAAATTAGTTCTCATTGATCCTCTCGGTATACATAACTGAATTCCTTTAAACAAAATATCTTCCTAAATTAAATAGTCTTCATACTTACTTGATTGATTTGTATTAGGTGCTCTGCACACTCTCCACTGCTCTAAAAAATCAGGATCATTTTCATACAAATTCTTCATGTCATCAAAGCCAAGAACTTCAATTCTCATTTCAGTCAACAAAGATTTTTTTCTACTCAATGCATCAACAACTCTATTAGATACTCCATTCTTATTCTTAATCACAAATGTAAAGCTTTGCAAATACGCTACCCATTTCATATGTCTCTAATTCAACTTATTTTGACTACCCAAATACTGTAAATCCTTATGATCAGTATACAACACAAATTCATTTGGCATCAAGTAATGCCTCCATTTCTTCATATCTTGCACAATAGCATAGAATTCTTGATCATAGACAAAATATTTCCTCTTTGCATCATTCAACTTTTCACTAAAGAAAGAAACAAGTTTACCTTCTTGAGTCAATACAGCTCCAATTGCACTTCCACTTGCATCACATTCAACTTGAAATACCTTATTGAAATCAGGTAAGGTTAGCACAGGTAATTCAGAAACCTTCAACTCAAATATTCAAAACTCTTATCAGCTCCATGTGTCCATTTGAACTCTCTTTTGTCTCCTCTCATTGTCTCAGTCATAGCATTGCAAATAGAACTGAAATTTCTGATAAACTTCCTAAAAAAACTTGCCAATCCATGAAATGATCTTACCTCAGTAACTTTCTTAGGTGTAGGCCAACTCAATATAGCTCCAACCTTTTCTAGATCCATCTTCAAACCATCAGCTGAAATCACAAAACCCAAATACACAAGCTCTTATTTCATGAAGGAACTTTTCTTTAGATTTATCAGCAACTTTTCCTCTTTCAACCTCTATAACACTTGTCTTATATGCATCAAATGTTCTTCTCTGGTTTTACCAAATATCAGAATATCATCTAGGTATACAATCACACATTTTTTCAATAATTTCTTCAAAACTTCATTCATCAATCTCATAAATGTACTTGGTGCATTAGTTAAACCAAAAGGCATGGCCCACCACTCATACAAACCTTCTTTTATCTTGAAAGCAGTCTTCCATTCATCACCTTCTTTGATTCTGATTTGATGATATCCACTCTTTAAATCAATTTTGGTAAAATACTTTGCTCCACTCAAACAATCCATTATGTCATCCATTCTTGGTATAGGAAACCTATACTTAACTATGATCTGGTTTATTTTTCTAAAATTAGTGCACATTCTCCATTCTCCATTCTTCTTAGGTGCCAACATAGTAGGTACTGCACATGGACTCAAACATTCTCTGATTAATCCTTTGTTCAACAACTCATGGACTTGTCGATTAAGCTCTTCATTCTCGATAGGTGTCAACCTATGTGGTGCTTTGTTTGGAAAATAGCTCCAGGAATTAGATCCATACAGTGACTGATATCTATGATTGTTAGAAAGCCATCAGGTACATTATCTAAAATGATTTCTTTGTATTTAGTCAGCAACTTCTCAACTTATATAGGTATGTCATCTTCTGCATTCTTACTTGGTTTGTTAGGAATCAAAGCATAAGAAATATCATCTCTTTTCAGATCTTTAACAAACTGTTTACCTTCCATCAAATAAAATTTCACAGATGTACATAACTCATCAACAGATTCTTCAATCAAAGGTAGCAAAATTTGCTTCTTCCCATCAACCCAAATATAATATCTATTCAACCTTCCATCATGTATAGCATGTCTATCATAATACCAAGGTCTACCCAACAAAATATGACAACAATCCATTGGCATAATATCACATAACACCTTGTCATGGTACTTTCCAATTTTCCAATTCACAAAACATTGTTCACTTACCATTAATGTGTGCTCATCCTTGATCCATGAGATCTGATAGGGTTTTAGATGCTTCATCCTCTCTACCTAAAACTTTGAGATCATTTCTTCTGATGCCAGATTCTCTAAACTTCCACCGTCAACAATGACTTTCCAAACCTTATCTGCAACCCTACATCTGATTTTGAACAAACTCTTCCTGATAGGATCTTGCTTATCTTTCTCACTCCATAGTTTCCTTTGGATCATGAGATTCTCAGTTTCATTTGATGAATCTTCTTGTACTAATGCATTTCTGCTACTACTAGCACCTTTCTTTCTTGCATGTGTACATTCAAAGGAGTAGTTACCTCTTCCTTGGTATGAATTTCCACCTTTCCATTCAATCTTTCCTTTGTCTTGAGATGTGTCTGTATTTGTCTTGTCTGGTTTAGATCTACTATTTTCACCATGAGATCTACCTCTTCCTCTGGGGAATCTACCACCTCTACCTCTTTTTCTTTGTTCATATCTTCTGTTCAACTTTTCTTCAGCTTTTAGGGCAAATTGATATGCCTCTTCAATGCCTTCCATCTTGATTAAACTGATTTCATCTTGTATGGAACTTCTCAAGCCATTCAAATATCTTGCAACTCTTTCCACTTCATCTTCAACATGTCCAGATCTGATGTCCAATCTGTAAAATTCTTCAGTGTAGTCTTTGACCGACCTGTCCTTTTGCTTCAAAATTTGCATTCTCTGGACTAGGTTAATCTGATAATCACAAGGAAGAAACTTTCCTTTCAATTTTTTCACCATCTTATCCCATACCTTGATTTTGTCTTTACCTTTCTTCTTTTTGTCCAATTGCAGGTGTTCCCACCATAAGGATGCATGACCTTTCAATTTTGTGCTTGCAATCTTCACCTTCTTATCTTCTGCAACATTCTCATATTCAAAATATTTTTCCATCTCAATGTTCCACTTGATCAATTCATCAGAATCCAATTTTCCACTATACTCAGGAGGATTAAACTGAGGTGTGGATTTCAAACTTGTCAAGGCTCTCAGGAATCTTTCTTCTTCCTGGTCCATCATAGATGCAGGTGCAGCTTCACCTTGAACCTCTTCGAACTCATCATCACTAACATATTCAAGATGTCTTCCTCTGTGCTGGGCTGTCTCAACAACTTCCAATCTTGTAGGCATTTGTCTAATCATATCAGCCAGACCTTGATCAAAATTTCCTCTCCCATGAACCATCTTGAAACTCTCTACAATTGTAGGTCAGATTGCAACTTGTCACCCTACAACAAATATCTTTAGAGTTTACAAGAAGGAGCCACAGATCTCAACTCGCTCTGATACCACCTGACGCAAGGAGAGTAGGAGATGGGGCCAAGGGCACACCCAAAACCAACCACCTTGCAGATATAATGCAGAATTACACAACAACATAGTGAGAGAAGAGAAATGCAAATATCTTTATCATTAATCAATCAAACTCAATACATGCCAAGCTGTAAGGCCTTCCTGGTTACGGCCATATACATCAACGTGTATTACAATGTGATCTTCTTACAACAGAGATCTCAGATCTTTAATAATCTAACATTTTCCTTCTTTCTCTAAGACTTGCTACCAAACTAAGAACATACAAAAGAATATATACCAGAGTCCAACAAAGTAGTCAGTGCTCAAATAAAAAGGTGAGACCCAGATTTAGGTCCACACGAATCCTCAAGATAGATCCTAGTTATGAAAATCAAATAAAGAAGTCGGCCACCAACACTAATTCCAAAATAAACCAACTCGGAAAAGAAAAAGCTGAGAAACAGAGCACTCAGCAAAAGAAAAGCCAAGCAACAGCAAAAAACATGACTGATCAACTCAGCAAGGATGCCGAGCAATAGAAGCCAAGTGACAGAGAACAGACTGAACTGAAAGTAAACATATATATATATATATATATATATATATTTGGTTGAGCAGGATTGCCAAGGACCCAAGATGCTCCTGCATCATGAGATAATGGAGAAGCAAGCTTATACTTTGGTCAAAGCAGTTAAGGTTTTTAGACCTTATTTAGTTTGTGAAAAAGTGACTGCTTATGTACCACATGCAACAATGAAAGATATATTTTCTTAGTCTAAGTCACTGGAAAAGATGTCGATGGATTAAAACAATTCAAAAATTCAACCTGGAAATTCAAGTCACAAAATTGGTTAGGGGTCTGGGTTTGGCTAAACTTATGGCTGATACAAACATGGAGTTGGCCCAGATTAATAATGTCCAAATAGTAAGTATGAATCATACTAGCATAGAATTTCAGCCATGGTATGTTCATATTGTGTTTTTTTTCTGAAAAATGCTAAATGTCTAGAACACATGTCAGATACTCAGAAAAGAACTCTTTGGCTACAGGCTCAAAGATATGTATTGGTGAAAGGTGATTTGTTTTGGAAAAATAGGGATGGAATATTGTTGTTTTGTTTGGATGAATCACAATCTAAGAGGGTCTTAAATGAAGTGCATAATGTTGTTTGTGGAGGGCATTACTCTACCAAGACTAAAACTCATAAAATAATCAGAGCTAGCTTTTATTGGCCCTCTCTTTTCAAAGACACTCAAAAGTTTGTACATAGATGTGAGCCTTGCCAAAGGTTCTCTTCCAAGATGAAATTTTTAGAAGTATTGTTGTTGAACCCAATGACAGTGGAAGAACCTTTTTCCCAATGGGGCATTGATTTTTTTGGTGAATTTGCATGAAAATCTAGTGGAGGCCATAGTTGGATTCTTGTAGCTACATATTATTTCACCAAGTGGATTGAAGAAATCCCATCCAAGAAGGCAACCAACAAAGTGGTAATGGATTTTCTAATGGATAATATCTTGAATAAGTTTGGTGTGCCTACTAGGTTAATAATGGACAATGTCATGTCTTTCAGATCTGAGGAGTTCAAGGACTTCTGTGAATATTATGGTAATATTTTATCTTATTCCTTGCCCTATCATCCACAACCAAATGGGTAGGACGATTCTAGCAACAAGAGAACAATAAATATCATTAAAAGGACTTTAGAAAATAATAAGAAATCATGGCACTCAAAGTTGAAGTTATCCCTTTGGGCTGACAGGGCATTAGTAAAAAGGGCAATAGGGGTCTCCCCTTTTGAGATGGTTTATGGAACTCAAGCAAGATTGTCTATGAATAACTTGTTACCTGTGTATAATTTTTTACAAGAAGAAGAATTTGAAGTGCAAGAACCTATGATGGATAGGATGGTCCAATTGGTAGAATTGAAGGAGATCAGAACTGAGGCACATAAGAGAAACATAAAAATTCAACAACAATCAAAGTACCTATTTGATAAGAGATCAACTAAAAGAAAAATTCAGATAAATGATATGGTACTCCAATGGAATGCAAGGAAGGAAGAAAAGGGTAAGCATGGGAAGTTTGAATCATTATGGCTAGGCCCTTTTGTGATTCAAGAATTTCATGCACAAGATTCATACTTTTTGGAAGATTCTATGGGTGAGATCCAGGAATTGGTAGTGCATGGACAATTCTTGAAGTACTATTTCTCATGAATTTTACTTTTCCATGTATAGTAATTTATTTTCATGTTTTAAGTTTTGATTTTTTTGTGTGTGTATGTACAGTTTTGTTTTAGGTTTTGGTTTGCATCCCAATTTTTTTGGATCCTAATATTAATCTTGCAATTAACTTTCCCCAGTCGTAGCCATTGTTAGCACTATATTCTGAAAAATTTTCAAATTTCAAAAAGTGGTCTTTTCCCTCATTATTGAGTCTCGATTATGACTTTTTCATTTTAAATTTTTTTAAAATGTGCTTAAGTTTTCAAGCGGTCGCCTTTTATGTTTAGTCGCGCAATTGCATTGTCTTTCTTAAGAACTCATTTAACTACACGAGTGAGCGAGTGAATGGATTTTTATGTGGTTGCGCAATCATGACGGTCTTGTAAAATGTTAATTTGACTATGCGAGTGAGAGATGGGGTTATCAAAAATGTTTATCGCTCACTCGCTATGTATCTTCACTTTAATCTTTTTCGTCCGTGAGTGTGTGAGTAAGAAAGGAAGTTGTGTTGTTGCTTACTCACCGAGGTAACTTGACTTGACATTTTTGTTGTGCGAGTGTGCAACTAAAGGAATTTTTATGTTAATCGCTCACTCACTAAGGTATGTCACTTAACATCTTTTGTTGCGTGAGTGTGCGAGTCAGGTTGAGGATTAAGTCATCGCTCACTCGCTGAGGTTAATTTCATGGTATCTTTTTTTGTGCGAGTGTGCGATGTGGTCTATGTTGCAGGTTATATATGGTTATTGCTCACTCGCGATGGTCTGTTCACTTAAAGTTTTTAATCCATGAGTGTGCGACCAAAGAGGTTCTATTTCATTGCTCACTTGCTAATGATTTGCAGTTAGTGATTTGTGGACCACGAGTGTTCGATCAAGGAGACTATGTTTCATCACTCACTCGCTAATGGTTAGCAGTTAAGCATTTTTGTTGTGTGAGTAAAATTTTTTTCATGCCATCGCTCACTCGCTAAGTCTTAGCGGTTAACAAAATTTTGGACTATGAGTGAGAAACATGGCTTATGATATGTTTTAAAAGTGATTATCTCTCACTCATGGTGGTTAAAGATCAAGACAGAAAAGGGTTGTGAGTGTGCGACCAAGTGAAAATTTAAACAACAACTTTAGTTGTCACTCACTCGCGCAATTTCAAATATAAGAAGATAAAGTGCTACGAGTATGCCAATGAAGAGTTAAATGAAATCAACAGCTCTTGTTCACTTGTCAGATGGTCTTGATTTTGAAGGAGGATGTTACGAGTGCGTGATTGAACAGAGAAAGAAGCTTTATCGCTCACTCACATAGAAAGTTTTGAATGTCTGGTTTATGCAGTGAGTGCATGAGAAGGTGCCATGTGTCTCATTCCTAGGTTTTGAATTCCAGAAAGAAAGAAATGCATACTCTATTCCAGAAGGGATGCACAAGTTTAAATTAATGGCAAAATTAGTTGGAGAAGCCAACGACATTCTTCTGCAAGTGTGAGGAGTTTCAGTCAAGTGGACAAGATGTGGACATGATGGGCTATAAGTATAACTGATTGTGCCTTGATTCTATACAGCTCTCATTTTGTGCCTTCGTGAATTTTTGAGTGAATAGAAGAACTTTTTTTTTGAGATCAATTATGAGAAGGAAAAGATGAGTCAAGAGACAACAAGTGTTTCTTTGAAGGGTTCTGGGAAGAAAATAGTTATAGGGAAGAAGTACATAGATGAATTTGTAGAACTCTTACTTGGAACTTCTAGTACAAATAGTGCCAATTGGGCAGAATAGAAAGACAAGTGGTGTCAATGCAGGAACCCGGTCACTCTCAACCACTATGGTAATATGTCTTTTTTTACTTCTGGAATAATAGGGTTAAGCAAGTCCCTATTTTTAATCCATGGAACATGAATATGGAAAAATTAATTGTCCCTGATGTCTACATTGATGTGGAATTGATCAAAGAGATGGCTAAGAGCTTCTGTCCAGCGGATAGAGTGATCAGGAAGAAGAATAAAGAAACCCTAGTAGCCATAAACAAAAGGACAGTAACAGAATTTTTTAGAATTGCTGATGTAATATGTACCAAAATTGACCTCGATAAGATACAAGTTGATTATGAGAAGTGGGAGAAACTCATAAAGAAACATGAGATGTCGAGATTCATGCCTAGGGTGGATAGAAATTTGGTGGTAATTCTAGATAACATAAAGCCACCTTTTTACCTATCTTTCTTCCATAATTACATCAAATGCACAGTATATGGTTTGAGCAAGGTTCTGGATTTTGATGGAGATTCTACTGCTCCTGCTAACCTATTGATGATGGCCATGGACATTCAACATATAGAGGTCAATACTCACTATGACTATGTGGGGTATGTAGTTGAGGCTATACATACTACTTTGGTGGAGATACAACAAGATGTTCCTATGCCTACCTTCAAGCACTATTCACATCTGATGTTTCTGATTTTGTACTACAATAGAGAATCCATGGACAAAGAGTTAGAATTGTTTGATTCAGATTATGGGGTCTAAATGCCAATTTAGAGATGGAACCAGGTGTGGGATAGTACCTTAGTACATTCTTCTTTTATTTTCTTTCAGAATTGGATTGTTTCTCCAATTCTAGATATGTTAGGAGTAAAAAGGGAAAGGTTATCTTTTGATGTTAGAAGGTTGTTAAGACCATGGAATTTCATTCAAGTTTGGTCTATTAGCCACAATTGGGGTGATTTATTTTATTTTGATAAGTTCACTATCATTAGGGTTTATGTTTTCTCACAACCACCCCATGTTCTCCCTAAATTTGTCCCACTTAGAATTTCTTTGTTAAAATTTATCTAGCAAATTACTTGGGTAGATAAAGAATTCTTGGAAGGGCATAAGAAGGGTACTTTTGTCCCTAGGTTATGGGTGGGGTTTGACTTTTCTATAGGAAAAAATAAATTTGAGAGGATTAATGGCTTCCTAAAGTAGTATAGAATGTCAACCACAGTGTCAAGGTTATGTGAACCAGAAAATTTCATCAAAATAGCTTTGAAAAGTATGACCCCTTGGAAAACTGTAAGAGATCATGAGGCCCTAGATAATGAGGACATTGTTTGAAATAAGATGGATAGAATTGAGGTCAAGGAGAGGAGGAGAAAGTGGAAATATCTAATGACGGTAGAAGCTGAATGGAAGGAATCATATAACACATTTTATGGATTCTTTCCTGATACCCCATACTTTCAGAGAATTGAGAATATGTTGGATTCCTATGACAACCTGATGGCACAAGTGCTCAAATTCAGTGCTGAAGATGTACATTCTTAAGGATCCCTAGGCACATTAGCCTTACAAGATAAAGTGAAATTAGAAAAAGGGGAAGAGGATGAAGAGGCTAGAGAAGAGGTCACTTCTGCTAGAGAACCACCTAGAAAGAAGGAAAAAACAAAGGATAAAATGGTTCAAGCTAGGAAAAGTATGGCCAAGGATGTAGTAACACAATATAGAAAGTATTTTAGACAGATCAGAATACAGTTGTAGACTATGCCACAAGATGAAGGCCAGGGAGAAAATGAGATGATCCTGAACACAGAGATGGATGAAAGGATGATGATGGCCAATGAATTCATGAAAGATGACGAGTTTATAATATCATAAGAATTCAAAAGTTTCTTGATCAAGATGAAACATAGGGATTTAAGACAAAATATAATAGCAGGGGAAAGACAAGAAGAGAAAAATGAGGAAATTGTAAAGACACTCCAAGAATACGATCCTAAGAGTGAATTGATCAATGTGGAACAAGATAGGTTCTTGGTACAAAACAATGGAGTATTGTTGATGCCTGATTGGGACTTACACTCCACTTTTATCATTGACCATATTAGAAGATAAGAGAATCCCATATTTAAAACATAGCTTGAGATTGATTATGTGTTGAGAGGATCGGGTTTTGATCCTAAATCTAATACCTTGGCCATTTGGTCTCTTACACCTGCCACACAAAAACCTCTGGTTTTGAATATAAGAGAAGAAAGGAAGGCTGATAGAATGATCTAGAATATGCAAAATACCAGTGACACTAAAATTGCTCACTTGATGACCCAAGTTTCATTCATGAACCTGGCTAAGACAGAGGATCTATCAAAAAGATATGAGCAAAATTTCAGCTAGATGATTGCACTGGCTAAGAAACATGAAGAAGTCATGGTACATAACAATTCCTTGGAAGAAAAAATAGTGCAGTTAAAGAAAGAACTACACAAAAAGAAGATGAATGAAATTCTCCAGGTGACTGCAATGGACAAAGTGGATGCATCAACATAAATAGAGGGTCATTTAGCACCAGAAGAAGGCCAAAAAAAGATCCCTTAAAAGAGAAAAGTGATAATGTTGCTTCTTTGATTCTTGCCATACTACAACACCGGGTGGGTGTGTTGAAGCAGAAGACTTGATTGGTGCATACATTGTATGGATCATTACAAGATGCTTCCAAGACTGCTGCAGAGGCCATGGTATTTCTTGAACCCACTTTCAGAACTTGGTAAGGAAGGAACATGTTGATGAACAAATTGAAGACTGCAATGGTGTACAGTGATGAATTCCCTGACAAGGTCACAAAGACAATTGAGATGGTAAATGAAATGAAAATTTCTTATGCTTTATTTAATGAAAATGATTAGTTGATAAATAATAAATTATAGTTATTTGGTGATCAATTCCCTTCGCTCATTCCCAAAATTTATGATGATGCTAGTGTTCTAAAGCCACAACCAGAATGAGAGAAAGAATTTGGTGAAGTATGGATGGCTGAGGATGTTAATGAACACTTAGAGAAGGACATAGATGTGGGTTACTATAATGAACTAATTGATATCCTGTTCAAGGTTGAGGTAGATATGACAAAATTTTCTGTTGAGGCAAAGATGATCCTAGATGCCAGGTGGAAAGAAGCTTTGGCCAAGCTGGAGCAAGAGAAAACTTTCAGTTGGCCCACCAACAAGGAGGTGAAAAGGTGGGAAGAAAAACTAAAAGGATGAGAAGATATTTCAAGAGAAACAATAACTTTTATTCGACTTTGCAGATCTTTTGTCACCCGTGTTCTATTTCTAAGTGGTTATTTTGTTATAATTAAAGTTGTTGCAAGATTTTTGTATTCTTCCCATGTAGTTCAAAGCTTGTTGCATCCTTAGTTATAAAAGGATTCCAAGACTAGTGGGAAAATGATAGCCATTTTTCATTTGAAGTACAATTGTATTGTATAAACTTTGGTTTGAGACCAATATTTTGATAAGGGTTTCTGAAGTATACTCTTGAATGTAATGACTCTATTTTGATATGAATACAAATACAAATCTATCAACAATTTATGGACTTATGATGAGTAGTTGTCTTTGTCTCTGTATTCTGATTTTTTCTTAAATTGGGTAATTAAGGATTGTTCAATTTATATGTTTGTCAGGAAAATTGTGAAATTATCTTAGGGTTTGTTTCAAGGAAAGATTAAATTACCTTAGGATTATTTTAGTGAAACTTGGGGTTGGTTATGAATTTGATGATTAATTCAACATATGTGTGAGAGTTGATATACAAGGTGTATATGTCTTCCTTTTCAGATTTGTAGGTGTTTATGAATTTGTGTTTATGGAAAATGGTTATGGATATTCAAAGTGACTCCATGCCCTAGGATAAAACACTGGTCTATTATTCATTTGGAGTGAGTGAATATCACTACTAAATTGATCTTTGTCATTGTGTTTTTAGTCTGTCAAATAAATGTTACAGAGGTTAAGATCTATAATTCCACTATGCATTTGCTGGAATAATATTGGGATTTGATTATTCTAAGTAAAAAGGGTAAACCCACCTGATTTTGTGGAACTCAAAGTGCAGAGGGTGTAACAACCCTATTTATGTTCTTCTATTTTCTTGCTTGATCAGTGTATGGGACAATAGAGAAAGCTTACTGTAGTATTTTATGTGTGAGAAAGAAAAGGAACCAACAAGACATATTGAGATATTTTTGGCATTGTTGTCGTTGATGTGAAAAACTTCATACAGACTACTTGACGATATCAATTGGTTTTTTTCAGTATTCGTTGGATAATTGTAGTTATTGGTATGTTGTTGGTAAAGTATGAGTGGTTTAGGTTATATATAGGACAAGTTTAGTATGTATAATTTCAGTTCTCGGTGACAAGTGTACTTGATTCTACTTATGGATTACATCTTTTGGTATACTTGTATACTTTTGATGTTTGGAGTTGAATGGTGTTTTCTTTCGGTACCTATTGATGATTGTGCTTATTGTGTTGTTTCATTGTTTCTAATATCTAGACTTTCTTGCAATTCATTAGATGCCTTTTTATTCAAAAGGTATATCATATTCTATACAGGTTCTATTTAGTTTCATCTATTGGTGGGTTCATATATTCTATTGATCCAGACATGGTTTTGATTGTGGCGTTCCAATGGTTCAAAAATTTGCCTATATTTTGGAGTGATCCCACAAAGTTGTGTCCCACTTTCAAGCATGAAGAAAAAACATGTGGATGAATTTTTTTTAATTTATTTATGATCCCTTCAAGCGAATGGGGTTGTTCGCGCGAAGGGGAAAAACCCCTTCGTGCAAACTAGAAGAAATGGGGGGGGGGGGATTGTGCGAACTGGACCCAATTCAAGCAAACCTCATGAATCAATAAAAAATAATAAATTTGCACAAATTATCCATGGGGGGTTCACTAGAAGGGGTGTTCTAGCAAACCCCCTGAATTTGGCCTTCCTCTCCAAGGCCAACAAATTTCTACATATTTTTTTCCCTTTGAAGGTATCAATCAAGAACCAAATAAAACAATCTTCAGAAACCCAAACTAAGGATGATGTTACTCAAACCAATCTTTACAATGACTATAATTTTAATATATATTGCGTTCATTCTGACATTCTATTTTTTAGTTTAATTAAACATGGGTTGTCTAGCCATTTAGCAACCTCTCTCTTCGATGGTTCAGAAAAAATAATAAATTAGGAAAACAAAATTATGAAAAATATGTAGGAAATAGGTATTTATGTTAGCTTTTTATCAAAAAAAGAAAAAAATGAATTTTGATATATACAGATCAAGTTAGAGAGATCCAAAGGAACTTATGTCTAAATTACAGTTAATGTTGAACTTCATAAATCAGTAAACTATAAAATTTTGAACCAAATTGAACAAAACCAATTAGATCCTCTAGGTATAAGTTTTACAAACCTAACCTCAAAATAATTAATTCGCTATCATTTTTGAAAAAAATGTTATGTTGATCCAAGTGACCGCCACTCTTTAAAAATGCTGATTTTCCATACAAACCAATTTTTGAAGGAGAAGGAAAAATGGATACAAATAAATTTCAAATTTTTTAGAATATTTATATTTAGAAACTAGAAAAAAATGATAAAAGTCAGTAGTTTATATAATCTTAAAATTCTTGATGGGTTTGCAGCAATATATGTCTGAAAGTAAAGTTCTTTTTCAAAATGTTAGTCTAAGTGTCAAAGTTGGCCAAAAAGTGGGACACAATATTGTGGGAACACTTTATGGTGAATTTAATATGCATTGTATACATCTTAAGTGTGACTTATATTTAGGTCATATGGTAACATTTTGTAAAGGTATCTTAAGTATGACCTAGATTTAGGATCGGTGGTAGTGCATTGAATACAATTGTAATAATTTTTTGTATTGTGCCCGACACACTCTTTTGGTGTTGCCGACATGCATATGATCAGATACTTATCTAAATAAAGAAAATATTTGTGGATTTGATATATGAGGAGATAAAGAGTAAGTGAATGTATGTACAAATATATGTGCAAGTTGGAGATAGAGAATTGAAGGTGATATAGTGTGACTCTCTTTCAATATATCATGTAGTGGTGTGAAAGAAGTTGAGTGATATAGAAATAAGGCCTCATATACTATGTTCAAGAAGTTTGGTGTATGCTGGCAGAGGGTATGTATCAAATCTCTTCTATCGGTGATCTACGTGATATCAATTAGAACTATTTCATGCATAGTCAGATGCAATTCTATCAGTTCACATTTTATCAATAAACATTTTTGTATTAGTAGTGAGCCTATTTGTAATTGGCATTGAGGTCCCCTTATTTCAGGGTAATTAGCCTGATCGAAAGTGAGCTGACTCGTAGTGATAAAACTGAAAGTGAGGCCTTGCAAAAATTACCTTAACCGATGTTCATTTCATGAGAATTAGATTCTCTGTGGTTTTTCCCAGTATGGGTTTCCACGTAAATTTTGGTGTTCATTATGTCGATAGTTTTGTGATGTCATGGCTATATCAATTTAAGTTTTAAAATTTTATAAGTACCTACCGGTAGAAACAAAGTTAACATATCTATATCTATTTTGAATGGTTCATGTGTCTACCGATTCAGTAAATTTTTTGAATTTATTTATGAATAAGTGATTCACCCCCCCCCCCTCTCAGTTATTTGGCATGTTCGATAATTGGTATCAAAGCTTGGTCTCTTACAGATNTCCCCCCCCCCCCCTCTCAGTTATTTGGCATGTTCGATAATTGGTATCAAAGCTTGGTCTCTTACAGATAGAGCTTAATCACTTGAGGGAGATATTGGTTGTTTGAACAAATGGAAAGAGGGTACTATGTTGATGAGTATTGGAAAATCATGATAAGCAACATTCAGAGTACTGAATCAGAAAATTAGGAGTTGAAAGAAAACCTGAAGAAAGTGAATGCATGTATTAGTAAGTCGTGAAGACATTATATTTTTCCATTAGTATATGAAAGGAAAAACATGATAAATACCATTAGTTTATAGTACACCACAAGATAGGGCACAAAACTACCCGACGCTAAGGTTATCGATATTGTTAAGTACAAAGCATCCTGATACCACACTATTTAGTGTTACCCGATGAAAGAAAAGACAAAGGAACCCAATGAGTAACCAACAGTGCAACCTGACAAAATAGTCAAGAGTGGAAGCCGACAGATCAAGGGAACCTGACAAATAGTTCAAAGAAGGATCTCTGACAAACTTTCAGTTCACACCGACAATCAGATACCGAGAGTCAGTTACATCCCGCAAAAAGTGGATCTGACTTCCATGACAGATAAATCACTGAAGTTTTATATTTAGATTTTTGATTTGTTTTTTAATCCATTACTTGAGGGAAAAGAAATGTAATTATTATTATTTTTATCATTCTAACTAATTTAAAACATGCAAACTAAAGGATCAAGGTCAAGTTGTATACCTTGGATCTAGAGTTAACATTGTAATGCGTGATTCTAGAATAGGTCAAAGAACTTGTATAAATAGATGTTCAATCAATTGTGAACCTGTTTTTTGATGATGATTGTAGCCTCTAAGAGAATATAAGATTTAGACAAGAGAATTCATGCAGAAGCACAGACAAAGATAAAATCAGTTTTCAAGAACAAGAACCAAGGCTACTGACAAGTAGGAAAAGGTATTAATCAATCACTATAGGTGATATTCATATACTGTAAGATTTAATGGATCTGTGATCAAAAATTATAGATTACATACAATCAGGTCATACATATTGTACACATTCTAACAAGTGTAGTACACTTAAGAAATCCTTTCAAGGAAGGTGGATTTAACAATCCTATTGTAAATCTCTTAACCCAGTGAACACTACATCCGTGTTGCTAAATCTCTTAATAGAGTAGATCCTAATAGGTCTCCACATTAATACTCCTAATAGGGTAGATCATCAGAAGTGATCGAATTGTAAGCCTTAGTTGGCTCCCTTCCATTCTACAGATAGTGAAGTTTTGTGGGTGCCATCCCCACCGCAGTTTTTACTTCCTAATAGGAGTTTTTTGTGATATCATATCTTGTGTTATGTGTTTATTACTTTCACAAATGTTTCTATGAATGTTACATACAATTAATTTTATGAATTAATATTACATGCATAAGAAAGAACATCAGATTTGGTTGGTAATACAGTAAAGATTGAGTGATAATGAAGTAAGGTGAAAAGTGTTAAAAGTTTTAGAGGTACTGATTCACCCCTCCCCTCTCAGTACTACTTCCCATTAATCCCAACAATTGGTATCAAAGCTCTATCTCTTCTTGGAAATCTTAAAGGATTAAGAAAAAACATCATACAATGGAGAAGTACAGACTTGATAAAAATATTGAGAATAAAAATCTTGAAATTTAGATGTTCTATGAACAGTATAAATAAGATAGAATCAACATGAAATAATTGCTAGATGAAAGAAAGAGTATGGAATCTCATTGTAATGAGACAGATTATCATGAGGAAGAGATTCCAGATTTCTTTGAGTCTTCAGGATCAAATACAAGAAAAACATCAGATACATCAGAAGAAAGCATTACAAACCTAACTGAAATCAATCTACATCTGGCTAGACAAGTCAAATCTCTGCAAATCGGTCAAGAGACACAAGTGGTAAGGATGATTGATGTCATGAAAAATGCTAGACAAGATGAAAAAGAACACTAGCTATTGATGATAGAAGAAAGATCACATAAAAGCTACAAGAAAAGGAGTCTAAGATACAAAGACTTACAGAGCATCACCATGAGGTTACAAATCAGATTATTCTTATGAGTCAAGAAGAAAACATAATGAATATGGAACTCATTGAAAGAATACAGATTATCGGTGAACTAAGAGAAGAGAATGAAAAAATAAAGCATGAGGTTAAAATTCAGCAACAGTATAATGACATGATTAAGAGAGCTGAAGAAAGTACAAAAAGGATGGATGAATTCTTGAATGCACAAAGAAGACCCAACCCCAATAGTGGACTAGGATACATTGAGCATGGAGAGTCATCAAATGAAGCTGATCCAAAAGCTGCCTACATAAATCCTAGAGCAAGGAAGCTGACATGAAATCACTTTGGAAAGCAAGGCCACACCTCAAATGTTTGCAGGAGAAAAGAAAAAGGTATTCCTAAATCCACATTTACATTCATAGGACAATGTTATAATTGTAGCAAGGACATAAAGCATATGAATGTAAATCAAAGGTGAAAGAACCAAAGAAGGAAACCTATATGGAAAAGTATTGTCCCTCCTGCAAAATGCATGGGCACACATCTCTTGAGTGCAGGAAGAAGAAAATTGAAGCATGGAAACCCAAAAATCAAGAAAATGCATATAAACCGAGTAGAGTCAGTAACTCATATGTTTGGGATTACAATACATGGATAAACTGCACAGTGGTAGATATGGTCACATTTAAGCAAACTGCATGAGAACATGGACCAAAAGGTCTAGAGGTTGGACCAACCTTGGAATGGCATGTTTACACTGCCATAAGGTTGGACATCTAAAGAAGGACTATAGGGACTGAATAACAGAAACCACCATTTTTGCAAATTGTAACACCATTGAAGACATCAAGAAAATGAGAAAGCCAATGTGGATGAAAGCTTCAACCATTGAGGAAGTTGGACCAAGAAATGCAGTAGGTGACACCTCATCCCATCGATATGGTGACATCACCACCCCCACCTAAAAGATAAACAAGTAAGTATGAAATTGCACTACACCAAGTCATATTTTGTATCAGTTCCATTATACAAATTGATAGATAGTCAAAATCTGCATGAATAAAGATGCATATTATGTTACTTATTAAAATTTTGAGAAAACAACACTGTCAGTATACACATACTAAAAATCATTGGTGAACATAAAAGGATGAGCTGTCTACACTTACCGAGAATCGTCAGTCAACACAGAAAAAGGCTAAGTCGCTAATGTAAACTGACACTCGTCGGTAAGGAAGCAGAATTACAATGTTGTCTTGACACTACACCGAGATCTGGCGGTGAAAGAAACAATATTAACAAATATCCCAAGCATCCTGTCAACACCAAAAATGTTGTTTGTGAGTTTACCCGATGAACTCCATCTTCATGACCCGACGAGTTGTTGAGCATTTATGATAGACTTAGGGCAAAAGTCTATAAATACTTGACGGAAGCACTTCATTCTTCACACGTGAATTGAGAAAACAGAGTAGAGTGAAAATAGAGAAAAAAGAGAAGTTAGCAGAGCGTCCTCAACTTGATCCAACACACTCCAAATAGATCACTCACAAGCTACACATATCGAAGTAAATACCAAGCGTACCGAGAACTCTATTATTATTTTTGAGAAAGCCCTAAATTTGAAACACAATGGCAATGACTTGAAGAACAACCAAATTGAAGAGTGAAAAGAAGAATGTCATTAAGCTAATCAAGAATAGCACTTGTGAGGAACCAAAATACAAGATTTTCCTAGAGATTGCCTCACAACGCGATGATTCTGGCGCATTCTCAAAAATTCCACCTAGGGTTTTGTTGATAGAAGACGTTAGATTGTATATCTACTGCAAGATAATTGAGATTGGTGATTTGGAGATAGATCAAGATTATAAGAAGTTATGTGATGATCAAGGGAACCTAAAGGAAGAACACAAGCACTTAAAAGTAAAAGGGATAACAAATGCCCTATATTTCCTGAGGGTTTTCAAAACTGTCTGAATTTGGTTAGTTCTAAGCAGCATGCACGATGAGAAGCTATGGTTGGATGAACCCAAATAGATTACAAAGGATGTATTACATGCTGTAACAGGTTACCTTATAACTGACAAACCAAAAGCTCACAAGCATCCCTCTCGACCAGAAGTTGAGAAACTCACCAATGTTGTATGGGATAACAGAGGACTTAAGGTGAACACCATCACCAATGAGGAACTGAGGTTCGGTGCATGTGTCATAGGGTACAAAATATTTCAAGCTAGCAGACTAAACACCATAGCATCAACATCAGTAAGCAAAGCTTACAAGATTGTCACAAAAGGAATACAAATGGATCTATGTGAGATCCTACTGAAGCAACTTGATGAAAATATGACAACAATAAGGTCTGCCAAGACAAACACATGTAAGTTTAGCTCACTTATAATGTGTATATTCTTTTATTTTCAAGAATAATTTCCTTCAAGCGGCAAAGTGAAGTGGGACACCACCAAGCCAGTCACATTACAGATAAGTGACCTTATCAAGTCACTAGGTGACAACTTTGATTCAGTGATGACTGAATAATTCCTTGATTTCAAGGAAAAGATGATGGAGAGAGTAAGGATCACTGAAAAATTAATTGAAAAGCATAGGGATGAGATATGCTTTATGGTGGATTCAGATTTTACTCATATTAAGCTAGTTGTACCAAGGACAACCTGGTTACCACCACTTGACTATGAGATAAACATAGATCAAGCAACAAATGCAATTGATACACTGTTGAATGAACCACTTGATAGTAAGAAACAAAGATTTGGAACATATGAAGAGGCAAAGACTAAAATGAAAATGGTCCTAGTCATAAAGAAGACTGTCAACAAGAAAAACAAAATGGTAAAGAATCTTGAGAAGTTGATGTCGGTAAATGAGGAGGAGAAAAAGCAAACAAAGGACACTGAGGAGCATGGTGCCATCGGTGAAGAGGAAAATAAGCAAGCAACAGATTATGAATCCACAGAGTCTAATGCACCTCCACCTCCAACCAAGAAACCAAGGACTACAACAGCTCAGAGGACAAGGAGTCAAACTGCAAAGAAAGATACAACACCTCTTAAGAAAGGTCAAGTGAGGACCTATAAGAGAAAGCAACAAACATAGTAGCAAACACCTACCAAAAGGAGGAGAAGATTGGTCAGAACCAAGTTCGACATTGAAGAATCAAAATAGGATGAGCCTGAAGTAGATAGGAAGAGCTTAACCCCTCAAACAATTGATGAGCTTTCTGAATCAATTGCTACAAAAAGTACCATGACTGATAGGAAAATCAAACAATGGGTAAAGCTGGAACCTGAGGACCAAAATAAAATAGAAGATGCAATAATTAGGTCTATGGTTAAATTCAAATATGTACGAGTTGAGTTTGCTAACAAAATACCCAAACCACTGAGTGACAAAATTTCAGCACGATGGTCTTATGCTTTGAACTTTGAAAAGGAAGCAAGGGAGAGGATACTTGTAACACTCATGCCTCCCGAATCC
>MU228173.1:1320209-1355436 GCA_018584345.1 Thuja plicata
TTAATTAGATCACTTTGATTTAATTAATTAAGTTGTTTATTACTCTAGTTTACTTAAGCTATCTCTTAGGTGCATTATAATTAATATTTATATTAATTATTAATGTGCAACCTAGCTTTTCTTGTTTAGGGTTTCATTCACCTTTATAGGTTGAAATTTTTAGTTTCTTTTTCATTAATTTAGATTATAATTTTTCTCTCACATTTTGAGTAACTTCTGAGTTTTTCTTTTTCCTCCTTCTGCTTCTCTCTTGTAATAGGTTATTTGCATGCAGGTATTCTTGGCATTCTATGGATTTGTATTTATCAAATCCTACAAGATCTTGACAGCATGAAAAATTCTAAATGGAGAGAAATTCTTGATCTACCTGCAGAATCAACAAGATGTGAGAATCAATTACTTCTCACCGAGACACCTCATATAGAGGAGAAAAAAGAAAAAGCAAGTCCAGAGCACATTGCTTTGGATAATATGGAGGATACTGAAGCCACTGACTTAGATAAATTCATGGATGATCTTGACATTCAAGATATTACTCACTATGATTCTAATAAGGATCTATAGAAGGATGATGATGTAATATTTATATCTCTGAAGGATCAAGAAAAGAAACAAGCATTGAAGGCACCATGAAATAATGACATGGATGTTGTTGATGAAACATGGCCAGAAACTTCAATCATCACTATTCAACAAGTTCAAACCAACGAATAGGAAACAATTATAGATGCAGCATATGTCGGCACATAGAACAATATGCCATTGTTGATGAAGGCCATCAATCTTCTAGAAGGACAAGAAGAGTCTATTGCAAATACAAACATACCCAAAGACAATGGTGATATAGAAACAAAGGATACAATAGATGAATCTAAAGATACAACCATAGAACAAGCTGCTACCAATGATCAGCAAGACAAGTCTACTAATCAAAATCAAGAAGGATAAAAACAAGAAGGAGAGGAAAAGCCGAAGGAGAAGAGTGAAGAAGAAAAGACAGATGATTCTCAAAATAAAACAAAAGAAAAATCTGTTGAAACACCCAAGGTTAATGAAGAGATGTATTCACCTAACGATAGGTGAACACCAAGTAGAAGGAACAATAATTTTCATCTAAAAATCCTTCCTCGAGCACCTCAGAGAAAATAAATGAACTAGCAATGGTAGTTCATACATCTGCTTCTACACAAATCTCAAGGAAGAAGAAGAGCAAGATCATAAATCTAGTCACTCTAGATGAAATAATTGAGATTCCAGTATGTGATCCTAGGACATTGGATTCTACTGAGTTGAAAAAGTATGCTATACTTTATGAAATGAAAGCTATCCAAGATAAGCTGAGAAAGGCCACAAAAGAATCAAAGGTACTCGAAGTTGCAAAAGGGATCATCTAGAAAATTGTACCTGATACAAATGTTGATCAAACAACTCCCATAGTTGATCAATTAGTGGTTCTCACCAATGCTATCACATCTTAGAATATAGATGCTAAAAAGACTATGGAAGCAAGACTTGAAAATAAATATTAATTCAAGTTAGTAGAGAAAATAAGCCAAGAAGTAACACTGAAAAAGGTGAAGCTATCTGAACTAGTAAGCACATTGGACCCTATAATTTTAGAATCTATAGCCTTAATCCAAAAATTGTGCACATTGGATCAACTCACCAAGGAGTATACCGAAAAGATAGCACAAATTGGCATTGATCTTCAAGCTAGTGCACAAGGTCTAACAAACATTGAAGATGCAATCAAATTGCACCAAGGCCAGCTCAAGCAAGCTAGGAAGCTGAGACAGGATATTCAAATTGCAGAAACAAAGTTTAGAGATGAGGTGAATGAGATTCAAGCTCAACTCTTACCAACTCTCACATTACTACAACACCATATGACACAGGCAAGAACACTTATTGCCACCCTAGAAATGTCTATCCTAGACAACATTTATGATATGCATGCCAGGATTGAACTAGAGCACATGGCACTGGAACTCCTCAAATAAAAATGGGAGAAAATGATGGAAGATATCAAGAAAAATCACTCCCACATACTTGACACTCTGTAAGTTGCACATTTTTGTCACATTTTTCACAACTTATAAGTTGTACATTTTTTTCATGATTATCAAAAAAGGGGGAAATGATATGTACAATCAGTAATCTTTTATTAAAAAAAGGGGGAAAGAGGAAAGAAAAAAAAGGGGAATGTATAGTACAAAGGCAAGTATACATGTACATATACTTATACTATACCGATGCATACAGTTAGGGAGAGTCATATAATGACAAGGATATATACATGGTGTACATACTAAACACTTTAGTATTTTTCACATATCAGTTTTTGATACTAATGTCAAAGTGGGGGAATTGAAGACATTATATTTTTCCATTAGTATATGCAAGGAAAAATATGATAAATGCCATCAATTTATAATACACTGAAAGATAGGGCACATCACTACCCAACACCAAGGTTATCGATATTGCTAAGTACAAGGCATCCCGATGTCACACTATTTAGTGTTACCCAGTGAAAGAAAAGACAAAGGAACCCGACGAGTAACCAACAATGCAACCCGAAGAAATAGTCAAGAGTGGAGCTTGACAGATCAAGGGAACCTGACGAATAGTTCAAAGAAGGAACTTCGACAGACTTTCAGTTCACACCGACAATCAGATACTGAGAGTCAGTTACATCTCACAAAAAGTGGATCTGACTTCCACGAGAGATAAATCACTAAAGTTTTATATTTAGCTTCTTGATTTGTTTTTTAATCCATTAATTGAGGGAAAATAAATGTAATTATTATTGTTTTTATCAGTCTAACTAATTTAAAAAATGCAAACTAAAGGCTCAAGGTCAAGTTGTATACCTTGGATCTAGAGTTAACATTACAATGTGTGATTCTAGAATAGGTCAAAGAATTTGTATAAATAGATGCTCAATCAATTGTGAACATGTTGTTCGATGATCATTGTAGCCTCTAAGAGCATCTAAGGTTCAGACAAGAGAATTCATGCAGAAGCACAGACAAAAATCAAATCAGTTTTCAAGAACAAGAACCAAGGCTACCGACAAGTAGGAAAAGGTATTAATCAATCACTATAGGTGATGTTCATATACTGTAAGCTTTAATGGATCTGTGATCAGAAATTATAGATTGCATACAGTCAGGTCATACATATTGTACACATGCTAACAAGTGTAGTACACTTAAGAAATCCTTTCAAGGAAGGTGGATTTAACAATCCTATTGTAAATCTCTTAACCGAGTGCACACTACATCAGTGTTGCTAAAGCTCTTAACAGAGTAGATCCTAATAGGTCTCCACATTAATACTTCTAATAGGGTAGATCATCAGAAGTGATAAAATTGTAAGCCTTAACCGACTCCCTTCCATTCTGCAGATAGTGAAGTTTTGTGGGTGCCATCCCCACCATAGTTTTTACTTCCTAACAGGAGTTTTCTGTGATATCATATCTTGTGTTATGTGTCTATTACTTTCATGAATGTTTCTATGAATGTTACATACAATTAATTTTATGAATTAATATTACATGCATAAGAATGAACATCAGATTTGGTCGGTAATACATAAAGATTGATTGCTAATGAAGTAAGGTGAAAAGTGTTAAAAGTTTTAGAGGTACTGATTCACCCCTCCCCTCTTAGTACTACTTCCCATTAATCCCAACAAGTTGAGGGAGAAAATATGGAAGTTTAAAGAAAGGCATAAGGAAGTCATTCAGGAATTGAAGGAATCAAAAGAAAAGGTGGAAAAATTGGAGAAGATGTTGAATGATAAGAAAAATACCAAGGAATTCATCAAAGATGGATTACACAAAAAAATAGAAGGCTAGAAGAGGACTGAAGAGGAATTGAATCTCACCATAGAGGAATGGAAGAAATCTAAAGACAATATAAATGATATCATCAAGATGAAGTCGGAAGAAAATGAGAAGTTGGAGCTGAAATTGAGGAATATAAGATCTAAAGAAAATATTTGTGAGAGAAGTACTACTTTGGATAAGTTATTATCCCCATAAAAGAGCCACAAAGATAAAGATGGATTAGGGTTTACCGCTGAATCTTCAGATCGAAAGGAAAAATAAAAAGAAAAGATAGTTGAAGCTGAGGTGATGTCTGATGCAACAGGAAAGATCAAGAATCATAATACTTCTACAAGAAGGCCTCCAGTAAGGTAAATGAATGCTCAAAGGTACTTATATTTTAATCGTTATTTTCATATTTGCAATAATTTTGGTCATAAGGTAACTGATTGAAAGATGAGAAGGGAACAAAAGGTTCAATGTTCTAGTTGTCATAAGGTTGGTCATAAAGAAATTCAAATTAGAAGTCAAGTTTTTAAATCAGATAAGAAGAATGGAATGAACAATATCTTTCATGGGAATTTCTATGAATGTCACAACTATGGTTACAAGGATAATCAATGCAGATCTAGAATTCAGTCAGTGAGATTAGGTCAGAGGAATGTTAATTATTTGAAATGTGATCAGATTGGTCACTATGCTAAGAAATGTAGATCTAATGGTGTTCTGGTAAATGTTGGAGAAAGGAATAATGTTTTGGTTTCAAGTGAATCTCAGAATACTAAGATGGCATGAAAGAAGAAGGAAGTTTTATGTGAAGAGAGCCCTATGGTATAGGAACCATGTACTAGCTCTATTGGTAACTAAGACAAATGCTTTGGCTTAAGAGGAGTATTAAATTTATATATCAGTCACTTCCCTTTGTCTTAGGTGATACCGATTGCAACTAGATTTTCTCTGGTATGATGGATGGACATATAATAATTACAGTTATTGATTGATTAATTTAAATAGTACAACTGGGTTGCATCAACAATATTTAATTTTTAGTGGGAAAAAAGTATGAAGGTTTGTGGTTATAAATGTGAATTTTTGAAATAATTTGGCATTGTTGCAAGGAGAAAAATTAGAAGTTTTTAGGAGATCCTAAGAGAAAGGTTGGAGAAGAATTTGTGAAGTGTGATTATGGAATCTTAATTGGTCATTCATGGTACTGGTGCAGTCATATCAAGAATGTTGAAGAAGGATAAGATTAAGGAAATTGATCATGGCAGAATCAGATAGACGGATATTGTTTTTTTCTAGGAAAGAATTTCAAAGAATATAGAATAATGATTTGGATATATGGAGATAATTCCCCTAGTGTGATGCTAAGGAGTTCATTATATTTTTGTTGAGTCAGTTTTAGGATGGAAACCTAATGTTGGATAAGCCCTATGAGGTGAAAAATAAAGTAATAGAAGACATTACAGGATTGTGCACCATTTGAGATGTGCCAAGAAAGAAATCAATCAATTACAAAGAGGTGAAGAAGTTGACCACTATTTTTCATGATAAACATGCATTCCAGACAATACCTTTGTTGATCTGGTAGTGAGGTATGTGGCCTATGGCATTTCCTATAAAATTCAATCTTGGAATCATGATGGTGCCACTTCAGTTGTGGTTGTCTATATTTCTCATTATATGGTTAGGGAGAATGTTCATCTTAATCTATGCAAGATGTTGGAAAAATTTCTTGAGAATGTGACTACTGAGGAAGGTTATGCATTTAGATTTGGTTCATTTATCATGTGCTTATCATTCTGTTTCATGAGATCATTACCTAGTAAAGAGAATTTGGAATGGAGGACTGACATCCTTGTCGGTAAATAGATTTACAGATATCTAGGGTCTCTGGAGAATGGCATAGATGCTTGTAAAGCATATTTCTTCATTTTAGATGAGTATTTCTTCCGATTTAGCTAGTTGGTTTTAGTGATATAGTGGTAGTGTCTCATGGTGAGGAGGGTTCCTCCTCTAGTTAGAAGAGCATGGATGTTGCAATTGGTGGTTCCCCTTCGGAACCTAAAATGAGAAAAACTAGTGTCAAAGGGAAGGAAATTGATACTATCTAAGAGGATGAAGAATAAAATTTTGTGGAAAAGAAAGAAGCAGTGAAGAAGAAAAAAGAAGTGGAAATTGAGAAAGATGTGACTTCTCCATCAGAATATGACTTTGTGGATTCTGATATGATTCACTATTTATTGGATGATTATGAATTTGACAGAATTGGCGACATATGGATTGGTTTCTCATCAATGAGAAGGACAAAGATAGAAGAGTTGTTGATTGATCACTTGATCAGTAACAATATCATTGTTTCTATTATTTCTGGTGTGCTACTAGTTGAGTTGGTAAGTATTATTGAGAACAAATTATTGTAGATTCTATTAGGAAGAAACGTACAAATGTAAAATTTTTTTATCTAGATTAATTGTTGAGATCAAGAATTGTATAAACGATATTATAGATATATACAAGTATTTTCCTTGGTGGCCTAATACTGTAGACAACTTTAGAGGAAGAATTGAAGTTATTGAGACATAATTGAATGAGATAGGAAAGACATATGACTATTTCAAGGATAAGGAAGGAAAATAGAGGATAAGAATTATACATTTACAAGGAGAAATTTTGTATTTATAGAGGCAAAGAGAAGATCTAGTGAAGATATTTTGGTTGGTAAAGGACATGATTGAGGTTCAGTTGGAACATGTATCTGGTATTCTTTCTAAAATAGAGGATTATGAGTGGAGGATTCAATCTCTGGAATGGATTTCTGTTGGCAAGTTAACACTCAGGGTGTATATAACTAATTTTGTGTTGTCATTATGGAAACAAAGTCATATGAAGTTTTGTCAAGTAAACTTGGCAGATAAAATTGGCTAAGTACAAAAGACAAAATAGAAAAAGAGATATGAAATTGATCAGAGCACCAACACACATATGTATGATTGAATCAAGCTATGCGCCTCCATACTTAAGCTTTATGATATATCATTAAGCTTATTCTATACACACATGGTACGGTATGACAGTACAAAGAATTTATAGCAAGATTAAGTGCCACTAGCAGCTCAAAAAATAGAGTATGAAGCCGACCTCAGATTTTGGACTAGCGTATAATATTTTATTTTGTAATGGCCATGTGCCTATTGTAATATGTTTATAATTGTGTCTTTAACACTCATGTAAAAATTCTTAAGCCAAATTGTTTGGAAGTGTTGTGTATGTTGTTTTTGGGCCTACTAAGGTCTTGTTTTTGGGCCTACTAAGGTCTTGTTTTTGGTCACGTCTATTCAGGCATGTATATATACTTAGACATGCAATTTTGTATGGGGTGTAAGAGTGGAAATAAGAAGAGAAGATATCAAGAAGATCAATATGATAAATTCTGTATGAAGTAGAAGTCTTCAAGAGATTAAAGCATCAACACATAAAAGGAACTGATCAGACAACAATGTCATTACAGAAGTTCATCTTTTGATATAGTATATATCTATTACCTGAAGGTTGTAGCCTTCATCCTATTGGGAAGTGAGATCTAGTAGTGACCCATTCACCTTTAATAGGGTTTTGTAAAGACTCCTAACATGGTCATTCTACTTGCATTGTAAAGACTGCTCCTAACAAGGAAAAGGAACTCTAACAAGTTCATAAGACTAGTACAATCATTTGTGGGTACTAATTCCCACCAGGTTTTTCCTCTGAGCAGGGTTTCCCCGTAAACATATCTTGTGTTATGTGTTATAGTGTTATATTTCATTTGTTATCTATTTGATTTAAGTTTCAAGTTACCAAAATAAAGATAATTGACAAACACTGATTCACCCCCCCTCTCAGTGTTTCTAACAATTGGTATTAGAGCTCTAGTCCTCTGAAAGAAAGTTTAACCACTTGAGGAGATCATGGATTTAGCAGAAGAGAAACATCTAAAAAATAATCTTGAAGCAGCCCTTGATGATCTTGACAGATTTGAAAAAGAAAATGAAGAACTTAAACTAAAAGTTGATGGCTCCCAAACGCTTATCAAAAAATTAAGAAAAGATTTGAGAGATTGCTATACAAATGATTTGGGAAAAATGGTCAAAAAGATGAATGAAGAAAACATGTCTATGAAGGACAAGATTGAAGATCTGAATGAACATCTTACAGATAGCCTAACAACTATTGAAGAAAAGACCAAAGAAAGTAAACAATTAGATGAAGAACTTATGCAAGAAAATATGAAGATCTTGGAGTTGGAAAACATCAATAAAAAGATAGAATCTGAACTAACAGAAGAAAAAGATAAAATTGAGAAATTATACACAAGTTTTGATCTAATTCAATCACAACTTTATGCACAAAATCTAAGAGGTGATACTACTGGTGTTGGATGAACCGCCTCACCATAGGTGCTTAGTAATCATGCCCAAAGCCTCTCTTAGGAATAGTTTATTCAATCTAAGGATGACTTCTCCAACCATGAGGTGCATTTAGTTTGTCAACCCAGGGACATATACTTGAAATGGTACAACACAGTATGTGCACTAAGTTCCTTAAAGAGCCACTCTACCTATGCTACAAAAAAGTAAAGTACATGAAATAAATCTATACTAGGGTTGCAGGAAAGGAAACACACTTACTCCTTACTAAAAGGAATGCTAAAACTTGCAAAATCTACTTAAACCTATTCTTTCAACCTAGAGCATTCACTATAAATATCCTTGTAGGTGTTGCAGGAACATTCACAAAGTCCAATGTTGCAGGAAGAAACTGTAATCTTATATCTAGAATGCTGGAAATGCAGAAAGTAAATCTATTCTACTTCTACTCTAATCCACCTACCAAGTGAACCCCCTTGGTTGGCTTCTACTAATCTATGAACACAGAATATGAACCAAAATTTACTTCATTATCTTTCAAAACTTATTACATGAGAATGATACATAAAACTAAAGATACAATTAGAACATTGTATTTCCAAAATTCTCCGAACTTACAAACTATCAATCTCATCCCTATAAATAGAGGATTGAATTTATTTATTCTGAAATAGAAAAAGGAACTATCTAACTAAAACCGTGCCAAAGAGAAAAAATAGGAAATGCAATAGCCCACGACATATGCAATGAAGTTTGGGTGACCAAGTCAACATGCTAGGAATACGGAGGGAATATAGAAAAGCTACATTCATGCATCTCTGAAACAGTGGCTCTTGATTTGTAGTAGCCATGTCTTCTGATGCCATGATGGCTTATCCATTTGAAGCTGGTCTTTAACATCCTCCTTCAATGTTGTCGATCACTCCCAGTGACTCCTACTTCTTGGCAGGATTAGTTATCATGCAAAAGATATTCATACAAGTAGCTTATTCAAATCAATCCAGATGTTAGAACACACATTCTTATTATTATATGAAATATTGCAACATATATATAATATTGGTACAATATGACATATCTATTCCACCCATGGTTTAATGGTTCTATCTGTTCTTGACATAAGTTCAACTGACTAATAAGTTCACAATTGTTTTGGTAATACTTAAAAATAGAGTATAAGGATTAATATAATAGAGACAGTAAAATGGTCTCATCATTTTCCCCTTGGAAAGATGAATGCTTGCCCTCAAGCATTGCATCTTTTGGTAGTTTCTCTGAAATATCCAACCTCTATTCTCCCTCTCCTTTGGCTTTTGAAGGTGTACTAGAACCCCCTTATTTTCTTCCAGACATCTACTCTGTGATTTTCCAGCAGTCGGTCAAGTCTGTCAGTATTGATGTCATATAGGGGCTAGAGGAGCATAAAGTTGTTGTTAGAACATACCTATTATGCAATCCAAAGAGAAGCATTTGCAAGGTGATTGGGCCACAATCTTCTACCTGATTTCTTTGCCTCCTCTATTCCTTCCAAGTTTTCTCTAAGAAACTTATTAACCAAGTTCTATTGTAGGGAACTAAGGTAGTTTCTACATAGGATGCCTAATGGATTAATGAGGCATTCTCCTTGTTAATGTTTGGAATATCTTGATGGATTTCTTGGGGACTGTTTCGGTAAACATCAGGTTTAGCTTCATAAGTTTCTATTGAATGCGGTGGAAAGTCTGGAACTGTAGACTGGTTTGGAGAATCGTCTGGAATAATTTGTACATTGGCTTGTTCATCAAATTGAAAAGGAGAAGCGGGTTGGATTTTAGGGGATGCTCCAGGGAGCTATCCTCTCATTCCAGGACTCCTTCGCATAGGGGTTTCTACAATTTCTACAACCTTTTTCTTAGTAGCCTTCTTTGGTTTCTTTTCTACAAAAGTAGCTACTGCAGGGATCGACTTCCTTTTCTTCCCCTTCGAAGAATTAGGGGTTTGTGGTTTGGTTGTAGGAATTGAAGGTTCTTTCTCTAATTTTCATTTTCCTTTGGTTCAGGAAGAAGTAGGTACATTGGTCTCATGAGCAGGTAAGGGCACACTTTCTTGAATATTTACAGTTTCTGCCCCTTGGGTATCTTGTTCAACAGCTGGGTCAGTTGGTATTGCATTATCATGACCAATTTGTACATTAGGGTTAACCTATGGTTGTAGGGTTTTGTGCTGGACAAACTCTGACCATGCCATGGGAGAGGCATCCCTAAGACATCTTTCTATTAACAATTTAACTAGGGCATGGTGGGTGACATAATTTGCATTTCCTTTTTGGGTCTCCTTAGCACTAATGCATAGCATATTGTACAAGAAATTTAGGACATTTACTGGTAGATTATGCCTTACATAACTCAGTAATTTGAAATGATGTGCATGAAAATTGAAAAATCTCCCTTCACATGTAAAATACCTGATGATATGTGTAGCCAAATCATTATACGACAAAGGGATAGACATTCTTTTGCACCCTTATTTGGTAATCTCCAATGGAGGGTCACCTGGTAGGGTAAAATGGGCCCTATCTAATGTGGCATCATGCACATTGGGGTAATGTTCCCCAACGATTGGTAATCCATTAACTTCTACTATCTTCTCCTTTGTTGCGACCACTGTCAATCCCCACACAGTTGCTTTCCCTTCTTTGAATGTATTCGTAAATTTAGCTGCTGAGTCCTCATCAAATTTTGTTAACCTTAAGAAGTATCCTAGCTAGCCACATGCATTAAATATTTGTACCGCTTCAACATCTAAAATTAGCACACCATGTACTACTGGCTCATGTCTCTGTAACTGGCCTCCCATCTGTGCTTTCCAATTTTCAATTTATCTGCCCTTGTAGAAGATAATTTCCTTGTTCCTTGAATATCAGACTAATCATTTTTGAAAAACTATGGACTTTCTTCTGAATTCCTCTGTTATCCTTAGTATGAACAATGGTGATGTATTTTAACAACAGAATTTATATTCTTTACTGCGGGTTGCCACTTAACTTAATTATAAGTCACATCAAGTCTGACAATCATGGAGGATTTGGGAATAAAGGTACGACAGTTGTGCGATATAGCAATAGAAATTTAATGAGACAAGGCTAATTACAGATTTAAGGTGACAAAATATTTTAGGTGTAAATAGAATTGAAAATTTGGAATTAATACACTTCCCTCTCCCCTATGTAACATTGACAAGTGTCCACACTTGGTAGAATTGGCACGAGGAAGGGAACTAGATTAACGTCGTAATGATATATTTATTACAGTACTAGATATAATCATCAAAATCTATGTGCTAAAAATGGAAAAAATTTGAAAAGATTGTACCTCTCATTCGGTCTTTGCACTTTCCATTAAAAGGTGGCAAGAGTGGAATGAAAATAGTGGCGGTTTGCGTCATGGTACTCGGCTCTTATTGAAAGAAAAGAAAGGATAATTGTGATGACGTGGAGGATGGGTGGGTGGTAGATAAAGGAATTAGATGAGTTGGAAAGAAGAAGTAGAAAGTGAATGGAGGAATGTAATTCATGTAAACACAAAGTTTTTATTATGGAGATTATTGAAGAAATTCTATTGAAGAGCTGCAGGAAGTAGGTTTGCACCCTCTACTGCAGGAAGTGTTACCTATTGCTCGTTTGGAATTTGTTGTTGGAATTACTGCAAGAAGTGTTACCTATTGCTCGTTTGGAATTTGTTGTTGGAATTACTACAAGAAGTCTTCTTTTGTTTGAGGTTGGTGATACAACTTTAGCCGATGTCCATTAACTAATAGTTTGAATGGCACTGGGTCAATTGTGGTAAACTAGACGGCTCCATTGGTGAAGACATGGCTTATTTCATATGGCCCCAACCATCTTGTCTGCAACTTGCCTGGTATTTCCTTGAATCTTGAATCGTATAGCAATGCCCATTCGCCAACTTGAAACTATTTGTTCTTAATATGCGAGTCATGCCATTTCTTCATTTGTTCTTCTCTCTAGTGCAGATTTGTGCATTTCATCCAAGGAATTGAGATGCAGCAATCGCTCCTTCTGTGCTGCAGGAAGATCTATATTTAACTCCAGTGTTGTTCACAGTGTTTTGTGGTCAAATTCAATGGGTAGCATTGTTTCTTTTCCATATAACAGCTCAAATGGAGTGAAACCTGTGGTAGTTTTCCAAGTTGTTCTATACACCCAGATGGCTTTTGTTAGTCTACTACTCCAGTCCCGACGATGCAAATGAACTGTCTTTGTTAAGATGGTTTCTATTTCCCTATTTGTAACTTTAGCCTATCCATTGGCTTGAGGTTGATAAGGGCTTGACTTCCTATGTCTGATATTATATTCTTTCATGAGTTCTTTTATTAGATTGGAAGTGAACTGGGCACCTTGGTCAGTTACAAGTTCTCTCGGTACTCCATATCTGGTGAAAATCTCATCATACAAAAATTATGCAACCTTATGGTCTTGGGCATGTTTCATAGCTTTTACTTCGACCCATTTGGTCAAATAATCAGTGCACACCAGGATGTAAGACTTCCCATTGGATGGAGGGTCTATTGGACCAATGAAGTCCATGCCCCATTTGTCAAATGGAGTTACCACCACCTATGGATTTAATGGAATTTCATCAGATCTAATTGGTCAGCCCATTCTCTGACATTTGTCACATTTCCTTGTGTACCTGGCTGCATCCTTGTGAAGTGTAGGCCAATAATATCTGGTTGTTAAAATCTTTTGGGCTATTATTTTTTCTACAAAGTGTCCCCCACACGGTTCATTATGACTGGCATGGAGAATGTCATATGTCTCATATTCTCACACACATTTGTGCATTACTTGATCAGGTCCAGTGTAAAATAGCATGTTATCAATCCAAGTGAAATTAAAGCTTTTCTCGACAAGCAGTGTCCTATCCTTGTAAAAAAAGTGTGTTAGAATTTTGTTTGCTGCAAGGTAATTAGCTATGTCAGCATACCACGGACTTTGGATAGTAATATGAAACAAATTCTCATCTGAAAATGCATCATCTATCAGTGTAGCATCTTCTTAGGTATGGTGGATTCTTGATAGATAATCAGCTACTGCATTTGCCTTGCCAGGCTTGTCAACTACAGTAATATTGAATTCCTGCAAAAGAAGAAGCCATCTTGCTAACCTGCCTGTGATAGCAGGTTTGTTCATGAGATATTTTATTGTTGCATGGTCAATATGAACAAAAATAGGATAGCCAGTTATGTAATGATGGAATTTGTTCAGAGAATAAACTACTGCTAGTAATTCTTTCTCGATCACTGTATACTTTAATTATGGTCCATGGAGGCTTTTACTAATGTAGTAAATTGCATTCTCTAGGTTACTAGACTTTTTTCCTAGGACAACACCTATTGCATAGTCTGAAGCATCTGTATGAATGTGAAATGGAAAAGTCCAATTAGGACCCCTAAGTATGGGTGCAGTGGTCAACAGTTTCTTAAGTTGCGGGAAGGATTCATTACATTCCTTTGTCAATTGAATTCTACCTCTTTGGTAAGCAAAGTATACAAAGGACTAGCTATTTGACTAAAATTTTGGATAAACCTCCTATAGCAGCCAGCATGTCCTAGGAAATACCTAACATCTTTCTTCTTTGTAGGAATAGGTAATGTGAGAATTACCTCTATTTTTGTAAGATCTACCTGGATTCTAGCTTTAGAGATAAAATGTCCTAGCACTATTCCTTCTTGCATCATCATCATGAAGCATTTCTCACTGTTGAGAGACAAGTTGTGTTCCAAATTCTTCAGGGCTTCCTCAAAGGTGACACCAACTGTAGTAAAGTCATCCATATATATCTCCATACAATCACGTGATATGTCAGCAAAGATGCTGATTATAGCTCTCTAGAAAGTAGCTATTGCATTGCATAAGCCAAATGGTAATACATAATAGGCATATGTGCCTAGTCTTATCCTGATCTTCTATAGCAATGTTGATTTGGTTGTAACCATTGTATCCATCCAGAAAGGAGAAATATTTCTTACCGGCCATAGTGTCCAGGACTTGATCAATAAAGGGTAAAGGAAAATGATCCTTCTTTGTGGCATTATTCAACTCTCTATAATCCACACATATTCGTCATTTCCCCCCTTTCTTAGGTATAATGACCAAAGGTGATACCGACTTTCTATCAGAGATTGGATAGATGAAACCAACATCTAGTAATTTTTGTAATTCACTTTTGACTATTTCTCTCAATGCTGGATTTATCCTTCTTTGAGGCTGGCATAGTGGTAAGCTGTCATCATTAATGTAGATCCTATGGGTGCATATTTTGGGGTTCAAACCTAGCATGTCTCCATAATCCCAAGCAAATGATTTCTCATGCTTACACAAGAGTTTTGTTAACAATGCCAATTGTGGGGGTGGCAACTTGTTGTTCACATGGAGATTGTGACCTGGGGAAATTTCTACTATAGTTGTTAGCTCTACCATTGACATCTCAGGTACTGGGCTTGTAGCTACTTCACATGGTAACAATTGGTTAATTATCTCAGGGCTTGCAGGAAAGACACGGTCTTCATAGGTACATAGCTACAGAATAACACTTTCAGAAACATCTTTTTCTACTATACACTCATTTGTAAGAATACTCTGTATTACATCATCTTCCTCTTGCATTTTCAGAAAAGTCTATCTATGCATCATTATAAGTTGAGAAACAGAGTTGACCTCTTCTCCTTCATCCCCTAGTTCTGGCCAAATAGGATCTCTCAAGTCTAGCTAAGGCTGGGAAAGAGGATAGAGTGATAGCTTCTTTATTGCCTGACCATTTGAAATTGTCATACTTCCTTATCTACAATTAATTTTTGCATCAGTGGTGGCTAACCAAGGTCTCCCTAAGATGACTGGATAGCCAACAAAGTTTACTTTTGGTGATAAGATGAGAAAATATGCAGGGTATTCCCATGAGTCTAAGGTGACTACCACATCTTCTATAAAACCATCTGGAGTGACTGTTGAACTATCAGCAAGTTGTAATACTGTTGGTGTTGTTCTCAAACCCTCTACACTTAGTCTCTGCATTGTATCTCTAGTCATTACATTTATGGTTGCTCCCAAATCAACTAAAGCATTTTTAACAGATTGTCCATTAATTATCAAATCTACTACTAGACTTCTAGGGTTTGAATATTTGGGTATAACTACCTTTCCCAACATGATATCAAAAAGTTTCTCTATTACATGAATTGTTTGAGGGTCCTTTTTCCTTCCAAGCTTTTTAAGGCATACGTCCTTAATAGCTTTCCCATACATAGGAACATCTTTGATAGCTTGAAACAAAGGTATTTGGATGTGCATATTCTTTAACTGCTCAAGAATATCAAAAGGCATTTCCTCTTGGGATATAGGATTTTCTATTGTGAGACTTTGTGGAAAAGGAGAGTCAACTAAGGTTTCAACATCAGTTTTGCTAGATTTTTGAGTTGATAGGGTGGTATTTTGTAGTGTAGCCTCTGGAAGAGGTGTTGATGTTGTAGGAGTGTCTGCAACTTCTATGATAATAGGATGTTTGGGTGCAGGCAAAGTAGTACCTAACCTCAAATGGATATCAGATATCTCTAGAGCATAGGCAAGATACTGCTGTGTATCAGTGGTATACATTGGCTGTTGTTGTTGCTTGCTATTTGGATTTGGTTGTGGCTGAGCAGAAAATTGGGTTTGCTTTAGATTGGTGCTACTAGATGTAAGAGGTGGCATTATTGGAGGAGGTGGGACTGGCGGTGGCAGTTGTGGAAAAATAGGATTTTGGTTAGGCCACTGTGGAGGCCCCCTCCATTGGTTATTTTGCTGCCAATTTCCTTGCGGTGGTTTCCATTGGTTTTGTTGGTTAGGCCACTGGTTATTCTATTGGTTAGGCCACTAGTTATTTTTCTGGTTAGGCCATTGGTTATCCCAGGCTGGCTGAGAGTACTGAGGAGTATTCTGATAACTTTTGTTTTTCCATTGACTATTTTAAGGATTTGAAAATTGTAATGGGCCCTGAGGCATACCTTGTCTTGAAGCCCATTGTCAGCATTGAGCAATGAAGAACACTTGCTCATCATCTCCTTCTATCTTCATGTACTTGGTAGAAAAATATTGATTTTCCAGGTTCGCCACCAGTTTGCATCCTCAGTCTTTCTTTTGTTTACGGCAATGTGGAGAGTACTCAGCTAACTGCAATTCAACATCTACATGTTTCTTCTTAGCAATCATGGTGTCGAGATGCATAGCAATATCATTAATGATGTCTTTCTTGAAATATTCTAGCAAATTAGATATCTCCAACTTAGAAATGCCTAAACTACTCCCTTTAATGATTGTAGACCGCTGTCCTCTGCTTTTCTTCCCAGTTGATCTGGAGTAGTTGAGACAGATTTTCATGACATCATCCCAAGAAGATTGGGATATGTCCCCACCAGCCATGAGGTCCAATGTTTCCAAATAGCTATTGTTCACTCCTCTCAAGAAGATTAGATTCTATGAATCCTCCGCCAGAACATGTTGGGGATTTTTCTACATGGTGTATAAAAAATGTGAAACATAGTCCTCCAAAGTTTCATCCTCCTTCTACGACATTCTAAAAATGTCATCTCCCCTCAGGTCACTTCCCTTACAATATTCTTTGTATTTCTGCAGAAACAGAGTCTACATCTCATCCCATGTGTCTGGTGCATTTTCTCCTAGGCCCATGAACCATCGTAAGGCCGACTCCTTTAGTGTTGTTTGAAATAGCTTGAGTTTATGGGCATTGGTGTTATAGTCAAAGCTATGAAAGAGGATGTCAAACTCAAACAAAAAGGTGTCAGGATCTTTGTTTATTAGCCCATAAAACTTTGGAAGTGCAACAGAGAGTATATTTTTAAGATTGGCATTGTTTAAAGGCTCGATAGAGGAAACGGGAAAGTAGGTTGTGCCATTACTGGAGGTATTGGGAGTTGGTGTTGCTGTTGGAAAGGATTATTAGCCATAGGATTGTTAACAAAATGTGTTTTTGGGTCATAATTATCAAGAAATACTAGCCAAGACTTTAGCAAAAGGCTGAAGACCACTTATATCAAAAGGTTCTACTCCAACGGAAGATGTTGCAGGAAACTCAGGACTTGCGTCAACAAAAGGAAACTCAACTTCTTCAGCTTGCTCATTCAAATTCGTAGGTTCTCCTGGAAGAAATATGCCATATTCATCTCTTCTTCTTCCCCTTCGATGCATGAAAATGAATTCTTCACACTGGTGAAGCAAATTTAGGACCACAAAACACTAAACTAGCTAAAAGAATGAAAAAAAAAATGACTCAGAAAGTTTCTTAGCTTGACACCATCCCCGGCAACGATGTCAAAAATGAACCACTTCACAATAGGTGCTTAGTAATCATGCCCAAAGCTTCTCTTAGGAATATTTTATTCAATCTAAGGACCACTTCTCCCACCATGAGGTGTATTTAGTTTTTCAACCCACGGACGTATACTTGAAATGGTACAACACAGTATGTGCACTAAGTTCCTTAAAGAGCCACTCTACCTATGCTGTAGGAAAGTAAAGTACATGAAAGGAATCTATACTAGGGCTGCAGGAAAGGAAACACACTTACTCCTTACTAAAAGGAATGCTAAAACTTGCAAACTCTACTTAAACCTATTCTTTCAACCTAGAGCATTCACTATAACTATCCTTGAAAGTGTTGCAGGAACATTTACAAAGTACAATGCTGCAGGAAGAAACTGTAATCTTATATCTAGAATGCTGGAAATGAAAAAAGTAAATCTATTCTACTTCTACTCTAATTCACCTACCAAGTGGGCCCCCTTGGTTGGCTTCTGCTAATCTATGAACACAGGATATGAACCAAAATTTACTTCATTATCTTTCAAAACTGATTACATGAGAATGATACATGAAACTGAAAATGAACTTGCTGTGAAAGATACAATAAAAACATTGTATTTCCAAAAATCTATGACCTTACAAACTATCAATCTCATCCCTATAAATAGAGGATTGACTTTCTTTATTCTGAAATAGAAAAAGGAACTATCTGACTAAAACCACGCCAAAGAGAAAAATAGGAAACTCAATAGCCCACGACATATGCAATGAAGTCTGGGCAACCAAGTCAACATGCTGGGAATATAGAGGGAATATAGCAGAGCTACATTCATGCATCTCTGAAATAGTGGCTCCTGATTTACAGTAGCCGTGTCTTCTGATGCCATGATGGCTTATCCATTCAAAGCTGGTCTTTAACGTCCTCCTCCAATGTTGTCGACCACTCCCAGCGACTCCTACTTCCTGGCAGGACTAGTTATCATGAAAAAGATATTCATACAAGTAGCTTATTTAAATCAATCTAGATGTTAGAACATAGATTCTGATTATTATATGAAATACTACAACATATATATAATATTGGCATAATATGACATATCTATTCCACCCATGGTTTAATGGTTCTATCTGTTCTTGACATAATTTCAACTGACTAATAAGTTCACAATTGTTCTGGTAATACTTAAAAACAGAGTATAAGGATTAATATAATAGAGACAGTAAAATGGTCTCATCATTGGATACAGTGTAGCTCAAATTGAAATTACTGCAATGCAAAAAGGAAAGAAAGCACAAGAAGAATCTACAGAAGCAAAGAAAATTGAGAATCTTGCAGAAGGTAAAGCTGAACCTCCTAAAGATGAACACAAGCTAGTTAACCGAACTTGTTATGCCTGTAACAAACATGGACACCTGGCAAGAGATTGTAAAGAGGTAAGACCTTTCAATGGTTATGTTTATTCCTATAATAAATTTGGTCATAGGGCTATACATTGCAGAACAAATCAAAGAAATCAGTCACAGCAGAACCAAAGAAATATGACTCAATACAATCAGAGAAATCAACCTCAGAGAAAATATCAGAACATTACATGTCAAATATGTAATTATGATGGACACACAGCCAAGCAGTGCAACATGATAAACAATATCAATAGACCTCCAATCATTTTTCACTCATCTAACAAAGTAGGACATATCTCAAGGTTTTGCAGGTCCATAACACAAAAACAAGAAAATCCTAAAGGATCATTGTTTGAGGAAACTGGAGAAGTCAAGTTTGTAAAAGCTATAGAAGATTCAGGAAAAATATGGGTTGAAGTAAAGAAAGATGATGATGTTAACAAGGTAGCAGATGCATCCCTAGTGGACGCAACTTCTACTTCTGGTTAGATGATCCTCATGGTCTTAGGGGGAGCTATTCTAGCTCTAAACCCCTCTGTGGTTGGTATACTCACCTCTGAGTATGCGCCTATGGATTCATGTAATTGATAATGAATTGATGAAGTATGCATGGACGCATAGCTTGTACTTCGACAAGAATAAAGATTGAAATTCTCAGTATAAACCACATTACGACATCAAGCATTAAATGCAGAAACCCTTTATAAGTTAGTAAAAGATCTTTTATCTCCACTTTTGCAATTGAGATCGAAGCAAATGAAGAGCATAGGAGAATTTAGCATCAAAGCATTAAAAGATAACCATTGGTTGGTTAGCAAGTTAAATCGAAGTTGAAATGGAACCCTAGCGAACATGTCATTTCAAAATCTCTGTGAAACCCTACTTAAGAAAGTTACAAGTAAGTAATGGCTACTCCTACAGTGTTTGATATCTTTGAGAAAAAGAGATATGTGTTTAAGAAGCATCCATTCAAGTCTATGCTAGATGATGTAGAAGGGGCATTCTCCAAGACTCCACTAGGAGTCGTGCATGTAGACAACATACGTGCTTACATCTACTGTAAGAATGAATATGTGGGTGACAACAACATAAAAATGCTCATGGAATCAATGATGAAACTAGATTACTCATTCAAGGATGAATATACGCATCTTACTGATAACCCTATTTTTTAGTATACAAATGCGCAGGAGTTCTATGAACCAGAATGGGTTAAAATTCTACAAAGTAGGATTCATGATGATCTGTATTGGATTGGTGAAGTTCTTTTCCACATTACTGCTGACCTCATTCATGACATGACTGGACTCTCCAAGGTTGGACCTGTTCTTCCTACTGGAAAGGATGTAAAGAAATAGGTTGAGTAGGCTTGCTTATCTAGAAGTGACAGGCACGAGATGACTGTTGATCCAATTGTGGAAGAAGAAATCAAACTCCTCACCATGATACTTGGTTACAAGTTTTAGCATGCAAGCAGATTGAATAGTGTATATGCAGCTACATTTTTGGTAGCAATAAGGATGGCAAGAGATAACACACAGTATAATGTTTGTGAGATATTGAGCGCACAACTAAGTGAGAACACTAGAGCTATCAAGCCTGACAAGAGAAAAATATTCAGATTTGGCTCTTTGATTATCTACCTATACTTCCACATTGTTGGTAAAGTCTCTAATCTTTACCTAGACAGGAGAAAACCTACTATGTCACAAACTTCATTAAAGGCTACATCAGAAAGCAGTGTAAAGGACTCTATGGATATGGAGATCAAGACATTTAGGATCAAGATGCAGAAGAGGTTTAGAATACTGGAGAAGATAGTTGAAAATTACAAGGACACCATATGCTTCATGGTGGAAACTGACTGTACTTTCATGGAAGCAGTTGAGCCAAGAACCAAATGGATCCACCCACTTGGTTATGAAGTTGAAGAACATGTGTTGGAAGGATATGCACAAGTTCTTTTGTCTGTGACTAAAGATCCAAAAGAGCCTAGATGGGGCACATACAAAGAGAAGACAAATCAAGTTGATTCTATCTTATACAGTGCTAATAATAAGAGGAAGGCATCAAGGATTACATCTAACATCCTAAAAGTTCATGGGGTCACACAAGAAGACCTAGATAAAGCTAGGGAAGCTAAGATTACAAGAGAGCTTAAACAAACACCCGCAGAAGTCAAGATAGAGAAATCAGATGATATCCACAAGAAGAAAAAGAAGAATTATGATGAAGGTAGATCTTCGCCCTCAACTACTATTGACTTGGATTCCTCTCCACCTTCAGTACCAAGCAAACTGACTAGAAGAAGGAAGCAAGTTCCCACAGATCATCCATCTTCAAGGACAACACAAAGAAAAGTAAAGAACACTCAAGCCCCTCCTGAGGTAGGATTCAAACCTAGTCTGATAGTCTTAAGGAAAAAAATCAATAATGAAGGAAGACTAGATTCAATTTCAAATGTTTATGACAAGTACCAAGAGATAGATAAATTAGAAATTCATTCTATGATTATCTCTCATATGATCAAGTTTAAAAGGTCAGCACTGGAACTCAAGATAGTCATTCCAGACAAAGTATGGAACATGCTAGACCTATTAAAAATACAAGCAATAGAGAAAGATATGAGGATTAGAGAAGAAACATTAGACAGTCTTCTCCCTATTTGCTCACATGATGAGAAGGCAATTCTGTTAGATTTGGTAAAACCTCATCTAAGAACCAAAACAAGAACTCTTCACATTATGAACAAAGAGTATGAGTTAGTTGGAAAAGAGACTAAAAGAGCATTTGAGCAAGTGTTTTTGGATAGACACATGTAGCCATCAATGACGCCTATAGCTAAAGTGAATCCAGTTCCCCCCAAACAAGATAAAGAACCAAAGATTCTAAATGTGCCTATGACAGGTCCATAGGACTTAGCGCCCAAAGTTACATCACCCTCTAATACAGTCAAGGATTCAAATGAAACCATTGTGATAATTGATGTTGAGATCACCATGTCAGCCTCAGAAAATGACCTAAATAAGTTTGAGGAAGCATTTGTAAGTACTGAAGAAGCTGAGAAGGTATGCACAAATAATACTTCTTTGCAGCAAGAACAAGTTCAAGCAGGAGAAATAATAGGACAAGATGAAGAGAGAAAGGATGAAACTAATCAACCACCCTCTATGGGGATCCTAGTGAAAATTGAATATATGGATAGTCAAAATTCTATATTCACTCCATATATCAAACCATCAGTATCATTGTTGTCAAGCTTGACCCTTGACTCAGCAAACCTAGATGCTTGGGGAGAAGAAGACCTGATTAAATTAGTGTATTAGCCATGGAGAAAGCCAAAGAGAAACAAGTTATGAGAAACCCTCTCTTTCTGGAGTCAGTAAACATTCTGAATAATCTAGTTCCAACAGAGAAGAAACTGGAAAATATTCAGTCAGTGGATGACGTTGACAGTATCCTAACTTGCTTCAAAACAAACTTCACAAGTTTAGTAGACTCGGCTACTAAAACTATTGAGGAGAAGTACAAAAAGGAATGATTAGATGAACTGATAAAGAAATTCCAATTAGATCTAAACTCATTGAAGATTCATCAAACAATTCTGAAAGAGTTAGCAGCAAAAGGCAGGAAGGTGATAGAAAATTGTATGGACAGAGGCAAATTCACCTCTAAGAACATTAAGAAGATTGAAGAAGCAGACATCTTGGTTGAAAACATCAGGAAAAAAGTTGAAACATCCTCCCAAGACATCAACATCTGCAACAACATCTATCAAGGGTAGATAGACAAGTTTGAAAAGGCCAAGATAGAGATCAACAAGATAAGGACCAGGAAGACCCAACTGAGAATTGCACTTGCACCCTCTTTAGCTGTATTGAATGAGAACATAAAATAGATAGATACAAACATTTTCACATATGATCAAGGCCCCTGCATGGATCTGACAAAAGTGGAGAAGCTCACATATGCATTATGCGCCCATCTTCAGACTATTGATGCACTCAAGGCATTCTGGCAGCAAGAGATCAAGAATCTATAGATTTCTTACCCAGATGTGTACTTAGAGTGGTACTTAGGTCTTTCATTGTTGGAACCTTTGTCATTAATGTCAAAGGGGGAGTAGTGTATATAAGGAGTATGATATATATAGCCAAAGTTATGATGTACAATTTTTTGTTGTTAAGTCAAAGTTTAAGCAACTTGGCCACATTCCTTTGTTTCCATTAATGACAAAGGAGGAGATTGTTGGTAAGTTGACACTCAGGGTGTATATGACTAATTTTGTGTTGTCATTATGGTAACAAAGTCATATGAAGTTTTGTCAAGTAAACTTGAAAGATAAAATTGGCTAAGTACATAAGACATAACATAACAGAGATATGCAGTTGATCAGAGCACCAACGCACGTGTGTACAATTGAATTAGATTATGTGCCTCCATAATTAAGCTTTATGATATGTCATTAAGCTTATTCTATACACACATGGTACGGTATGACAGTACAGAGAAGTTACATCAAGATTAAGTGCCACTAGCAGTTCAGAAAATAGAGTATGAAGCCGACCTCAGATTTTGGGCTAGCGTATAATATTTTATTTTCTAATGGCCATGCGCCTATTGTAATATGTTTGTAATTGTGTATTTAACAATCATGTAAACATGCTTAAGACAAATTGTTTGGAAGCGTTGTGTATTTTTTTTTTTGGCCGACTAAGGTCTTGTTTTTGGCCGTGTCTATTCAGGCATACATATATATACTTAGACATGAAAATTTGTATGGGGTGTAAGAGTGTAAATAAGCAGAGAAGATATCCAGAAGATCAATATGAGAAAATCAGTATGAAGTAGAAGTCTTCAAGAGATTAAAGCATCAGCGCATAAAAGGAACTGATCAAACAAGAATGTCATTACATCGGTTCATCTTTTGATATAGTATATATCTATTACCTGAAGGTTGTAGCCTTCATCCTATTGGGTAGTGAGCTCTAGAAGTGATTCATTAACCTTTAACAGGGTTTTGTAAAGACTCCTAACAGGTTCATTGTACTTGCATTGTAAAGACTGCTCCTAATAGGGCAAATGAACTCTAACAAGTTCATAAGACTAGTACAATCATTTGTGGGTACTAATTCCCACCAGGGTTTTCCTCTGATCAAGGTTTCCCCGTAAACATATCTTGTGTTATGTGTTATGGTGTTATATTTAATTTTTTATCTATTTGATTTAAGTTTCAAGTTGCTAAAATAAAGATAATTGACAAACACTGATTCAGCCCCCCCTCTCAGTGTTTCTAACAATTTCAAATTTTGACTTGCTAGTGGAACATGATATTATATATTCCTAGATGGGTGTTTCTATTGTTGAGTTGAAGAAGGAGCTTCCAATCTTGAAGGAAAAGTATAAGAAAGTTTTTACCGTTAAGTATATTGTATTTCTTTGAAGTTTCTATGTTGTGGTTTTGGCCATTTTTCATTGTGGAAAAAAGGGGGAGAGAAAGAGGAAGTCTAAAACATTAATGGAGTATCTACTCAGGGAGAGCTTTTGTGCTGGAGTGTTTCATGTTCTTTAAGTTTCTATGTTTTTTTTTCTATTTTTTCATCAATGCCAAAGGGGGAGATTGTTAGACATATTGAGATATTGTTTTCATTGATGTCAAAACATTCATACTGACTACCTAGTGGTATTAGTTGGTTGTTGGCAGTATCAGTTAGACAATTATGGTTATCACTATGTTGTTAGTAAAGTATGCATTGTTTTGGTTATATATTGAACAAGTTTAGTATGTATAGTTTTGGTGCTCAGTGACAAGTGTACTTCATCCTACTAATTATGGATAACATCTTTTTGTATAATTGTATACTTTCATTGTTTAGAGTTGCATGGTGTTTTTTGTTGGTACCCATTGATTGTTATACTTACAGTGTTGTTCTAGGTGTTTCTGATATCTTGAATTTATTGTAGTTCATCATATGGTTTTGAATTTAAAGTTATATCATATTTTAGACAGGTTCTATTTAGTTTTATCTGTCGGTGGGTTGAGATATTCTATTGATGAAGACATGGTCTTTGTTGTGACATTCTGATGGTTCCAGAATTTTTCTATGTTTCACAAACGTAATAAGAATTATATACATCTTAAGTGTGACCTATATTTAGGTCCTATGGTAATGTGTTATAAAGATATCATAAGCATGACATAGATTTAGGATTCTAGTGGTAGTGCATTGAATACAATTGTAATATCATTTTGTATTGTGGCTAACACACTCTTTTGGTGTGGCTTACATGTGTGTGATCAGATACTTGTATAAATAAAGAAATATTTTTGTATCTGATATGTGAGGAGAGAGAGAGAGAGAGAAAGTGAATAAACGTGTGAATATACGTGCAAGTTGGAGACATATAACCAAAGATGATATAGTGTGATTTTGTTTTAGTGTATCATGCAATGGTGTGAAAGAAGTTGAGTGATACAAATAGAAGACCTTATATACTGTGTTGCAAAATTTTGGTGTATACTGGCAGAGGGTATGTGTCAAATCTCTTCTACCAGTGATCTATGTGATATCAATTGGAACCATTTCATGCATAGTTAGACACACTTCTACCAGTTCACAGTTTATTAGTAAACATCTTTTTTATTGATAGTGAGCCTATTTGTAATTGGCAATGAATCCTTATTTCAGGGTAGTTAGCCCAACCGACAGTGAGCCAACCCGCAGTGAGAAAACTGAAAGTGAGCCTTTATTAAAATCACCTTAATTGGTGTTCATTTCATGAGAATTAGCTTCTTTGTGGTTTTTCCTAGTTTGGGTTTTCACATAAATTATCGTGTTCATTGTGTTCACATTTTTGTGCTTTCATGGTTATATAAGTTTTAAGTACCTGCCGATGGAACATAAGTTAACATATCTATATCTATTTTGAATGGTTTATGTGTATATTGATCCAGTAAAAGTTTTGAAGTTTTTTATGAATAACCGATTCATCCCCCTCTTAGTTATTCAACTTGTTCAATAATCTTTTCCGCTCAAAATCTTAGACATTACATGTTGAATCATAAGACATTCCTAGCGGCAAGAATGGATCCATTGAAATATCTTCTTGGTAAGACAAATCTCATAGGGCATGTGGCTAAGAGGGTGATGATTCTTAGTGAGGTTGATATTAAATACATAGATAAACAAGCTATAAAAGTAAATTCATGGCTGATCAACTCGTTGTTGCCCTAGTTCTAGATGATCACCCCTTATTGTTAGATTTTCTATAAGAGGTATTCTTCTTAGTTACATCATCTAATGAATGGAAACTTTTCTTTGATGGATCACACACTAGAAATAGTTCTGGGACCGGTATTATCTTTGTCACACGACAGGAAGATGTAATCCCAAAGTCCTACGAATAAATTTTGAATGTACAACCAACGTTGTTGTTTATGATTCCTTGATTATAGGACTAAGGATTGCAATACAATACAATATCAAGAATCTTCAAGTTTATGGAGACTCCCTATTGGTTATCAGTTAGGTGAATGATGATTATGAAGCAAAAAATGAGAAGCTTGTCCCTTACAAGAATTTGGTAAATAATCTCAAGGACAAGTTTGACACCATCACATTCAATGAAGTTCCACGACTTCACAATAAACTGGCAGATGCAATGGCTACTATTGTGTCGATGCTTGACATGCCACATAATAAAGAATGATATGACTTCTTGATGGAACAACTTCTTGTGTCATCCTTTGAAACTCATCTATATAGGGTTGTGTGTGAAATCATTGTTCCCAATTCCCCTTGGTACCAGACCATATATTATTACCTAGCTACTAAAATATTACCCCCTGACATATCTAGAAATCAACTTTGATCCTTCATCCAATATCAAGCCTCTAGATATGTTATCATCAGTGACACTCTTTATAGACGTTCCTTTGACCAAACCCTGAAGAGGCACAAACTATATTATGCGAGGTAAATGACAATGTATGTGGGGTCTATTTTAATGGTATGCATCTAGCAAAGAATATTATCAGACCTGGATATTATTGGCTAACCATAGAATAAGATGCCCATAGTTTCAAAAAGAAATATTATAAATGCCAAATGCATGGGGATTTAATTCATGCACCAGCCCAAGAATTTCAACTTGTTATATCCCTATGGCCTTTTTCTCAATGGGCTTTAGGTATTATTGGTAAAATTCATCCTACTTCAACAAATGGCCATAAGTACATAACTACAACAATACAATATTTCAAAAAGTGGATATAGGACATTCTCCGTGTGACATATATCATAGGCAAGTAGATTGCGAATTTCATTTTGAACTACATTATATGAAGATATGGCATAAATTTGGCCATTGTTATAGATCATGGGCTTCCATTCAAAAATTGGGATGTGACAGAACTTTGTAAAAAATTTCATATCCAACAACATTTCTCTTCGATATATTATCCACAGGGTATCAGTCAAGCCGAGGCGTATAATAAAACAATCATCAAAATACCCAAAAATATTTTCAATGATGTTGGTCATAAGTGACACATATAGTTGAATCTAGCATTGTGGGCATATCGAACAGGAATTTGTACACCTATCAAAGCTACTCCTTATTCATTAGTTTATGGTGCAGAAGCGATACTCCTTGTTGAAGTTGAAATACCATCATTGAGAGTTTCTTTGTGTCACTTTATTGCTAAAGAAGATTATAAATTGTATAGATTACATGAGCTAGAAATGTTAGATTAGATGAGACATGTTGTGCCAGCTCATTTGCAAGCATGTCAGAAAAAAATTAAATGCCACTACAATAAGAAGTTCATAGAGCATAAATTTGAGGTTGAAGTTTTGGTCCTTCATGCTAACCCCAAGAATTAGCAGCACAAAGACAAACCTGGTAAATTTGAAGCGAATTGGTTGGGGCCCTTTGTAGTCACACCAAAATATAGGTCTAGGGAATATCACTTGGAAACTTCAGAAGGAGAACCCTTGTCAAGTCCTATCAACACCATGCACCTCCGAAAATACTATGCATACAAAAAAAATCTGCTTGATGAAAACCTAGAAATAGGTGTCTTGGCGACAAAAAGTAATAAAGATAAATAAATTCACCCTATAGTGAAAAATTGACAAACATGCGCTTGGGGTAAGTACCATGGTGAAAAATTTGTGAATAGGTGCCATGTGTAGTGGTCACTTCTCTATTTTTTATATTTTCTCTATCTGGATTGGCAACGTATCTGTACTACCTTCGCTCATTTTATTGCTTATCTTTCATCCATTAATTTATTGATACTTACACATGGACCTATCATTCACTCCATATTTTCCTTTCTCCAAGTTATCCTTTTGTGGCTTGTGGTTGGTCAATGTTTAGCATCGTCACTTTTCGGATCTAGCATCACACATGTCAACAACCCTTAAATTTGATCCTTTCATGCCACACAAAATTTGGAGTTGGGGGAAATTCTCAGTACATGATTAGCATACAAGGTTACTTTTTGTCAACGTATTGGAGAGTAGCACATGTTAATAGCTTAAAGTCCTAACAAGATTTAAAAAGAAAATAATGTCTTGAAAAAATAATAAAATTTAAATAATGTCCTAAAAAATCCTAAAAAAAGAACCAAATAATTAAAAATCTTAAATATCCAAAAAAAAATTAAATAACTTTAAAAATATCCAAAGCAATAAAGTGCTAGTTTTCAGCACCAATTTCATTGTTGTATTCATTTTCAATAAGTTCCCCTTTGTGGCAAGAAAAACATCTTAGCAAACAAAATCAGGATACATAGAATCTTCTACTTTGTGAATAATGCATCACCAGAAAAAACTATCCAATCATGTTAGTAATCAGTCCGATCAAACTTGTCATCATCTTCGATCATCATTATTTGGTCATTTGTCTTTTATAGGATGTGTCCTTTTAAAAACTACACATTGTCATTATTCATCATGTGTCTTATGTAGGATGTGTCATTCCTGAAACTAAGCACATTGATCATTTATTATTATCATCATTATTGTTAAACTATCAATTTTGGCAATTAGATTTGATTGGTTGTTGGATTTCTTGGTTTACTAAGTCTTATCTTTCATTGATTTCATTTTGACACCATGTTCCTATGCTACTCAAGGATATCATTGAGTGATGAGAGTGGTCGGGATGGTTCATGGTCTTTTATTTGATCTCTATTATTTGTCATTGATTTTATCTTTTTCCATATACCTATGCAGCTCAAGGATACCACTGAGTGGTGAGAGTCGTCGGGATGGTTCATGGTCCTTCATTTTTACTTTGTCTTTTGTTTGTGGGATATTCTCATAAAATTTTGAGGCATGTACCTCGGCCCATGATGCATGTGTTTCAAGATGGATTGGGGCATTCCTTGTCTGCATTATGTCTGATCCCATGCAAAAAGGATCACAGGATCGCTCTAACTTCATATATGTCACGATGCGACGCATCCAATTTTCTATATCAATAAACTCTACAAAGGACAAATAGTGGACTAATAAAGAAAAGCAAGGATTGATTTTTTCTTTGTTTTCCTTTTTTTTGGCTAGTATTTTTTCATGTTATCTTTGTTTTCCTTTTGTCTTATCTTGTTTCTCTCTTTGGACAATCTTGTTTGGGTCTTGTGTTCTTGACTTTATTTTCAAAAAAATTGGCCTCTTCTTTTCAGTTTTTGCCCAATATTTCAAGGGGACACCCTAGTATCTTTTTGTGTTTGAGTCATCCTTTTAGCATTTTCTTTTTAATTCTTTGAAAATTGCATTGTTTCAAATAGGGGCAAAATGTAGACACCTAAAAAAGGTCATCAACTCTGGCTCCCATTTTCAACAATCTTTTATGTCCTTGGTTGATTTTGCTCAATTTTGTCCAATTTTGTCCATTTTGATTATTTTTAGTCATTTAAGTCATTTTCAACTATTTTGAATTATTTTGATTTATCTTTCTCATGTCTCTTATTCTGTGTCATTTTAGTGTGTTTAATTAAACAATTTTAACAATTATTTAATTATATCATAATGTTCTTTCTAGGGATTTGATTAATTAAATTAATGTCCCTATGTCCCTTTTTGACAAAAATAAATTTCATTTATTTATTCCCTTTTATCTTTCATTTCACATTTGAATATTTCAATATTTAAATGGTATTTTGGATTTCTTATTTTATTTTGCATTTGAATTTTATTTTATGCGTCTTTTGAGTTTTGGAGTGAAATTTAAAAATCTGATTTTAATATTTTTTGTTGGCTTTTGTTTTCTCTTTGACTATTCATTTCGTCTGTGTAACTATTTAGTTTTTTATTTAGATTTCTATTTAATGAGTCTTCTTCCTTATTTTGAAGCTAACCATGATTCGAGTATCCTCATTTTTCTATTGTGATTTTTACTTACTTTTTAAATATTGTTAGTGCAATTGTCCCTAAAGAGAAACATTAAATTAGGAGGAGACAGAAAAACAATGAAGCAATTTACAAGGTTAGCATGATTCTTATTATTTTTGTTTTTCATGGTTTGTTGTGCAAATTTGATTCTAACGCTTCATTGATAGGTTATAAGGATTGTTTAAATATGATTTAATGCTTTTTCATTGTTGAAGTATTCCAATTTGCATACTAATGGTTTTTCAAGCCTATAATTAATATATATTATTATATTAATATATTAATAGTATAATATATTATTTTAATTTTTTGATATTATTTATTCATTTGTATCAGATATACGATACACATCAGATATCAGATATCTTTTTGATATTTGATACATTTCATATATCTGATATGGTTAGGCATTTGCCATGTGGCTAGGTGTACTAACACCCAAGCCTACTTAAAAGTCAACACAAATTTTCACATTTTTTGGCAAATGAAAAACATATTTTTTTTATCATCTCCACTTTTTGGCCCCTCATGATCCTGTACATACCCATGTGCTACGTAACCCTTGACACCACATTTAATAGTGGGTATAAATTATTAATTTATTTTCTTCAATATTAAATATTTACAACGTTACAATACAACATCAAGTAGCCCAAGTATATTCCAAAGTAATCTCTACATGTTGCACGCCCATCTAGGTTCTCTTGGGTGCAATATACATGGTAAATAAAATATTACAATTATACAAACATTATTATGCAAGGTGTACAACATCTATTTTCCCAACAATTTTGTCCATCATGGTTTTCTCATTTTCTTCATTTTTCAGAGATGCATTAGAATTGGGTACTTAACATGGCCTAGTAGAAAAGATGCATAATCATAATCATCATCATGCATCATTTGCATATATATACCACTCTCTAAGTTGTACTTAATGGAGGGTGTTGGTATGAATAAGATGTTTTACTAACTAGTTCACTGGTATGTCCTATTCACTTGTTATGTTCACTTAGGTTCTATAAGTCTCAGTTGTCAATTAGATATAATCTTATCTTTTAGCATTTAATTTTTGATTCCTAGGTCATTTAACATTTATCATGTTATTTGTCTCATTATATATAAGGATTAAGGAAAATGTCATAATCTACTCTAATCCTACCAATCAAATCTTTAGATATAAGCAAGACCTCATATGTGTATGATGGGTAGCATCCAACTCAATATAATCCATTATGCCCATACAAAAACATTATTTTATTCTTGATACTATCTTGTGGAAGGAACCCTTTTGGTTTTGTAGGTGATCCTTGAAGATTGATTCTATTGGCGACTCTAACACATCCTAGAAGCATACTAAATAGTTTTTCATCGTATTTGATATTTTTTATTGTTGCTAACTCAATTTACCTAGAGGCTTCACCAATGGTGAACAAATTTTTGTGTAGAAATTTTTTAAATAGTGTTAACCACCCTATTTCAAAATTGAGTACAACTTAGTCAAGGTGTCTCCACAATAGTCATCATTTTTTCGCTAATTCACTTCTAAACATTAGGTTGACTTTTGTATATTACACTAACCAAGTTGTTGAGAAAACTTTAGTTTCATAAGTGTAATTTGAACAACACTAAAGATAAATTTAGTTTATATTTTCTAAGGCATTTATTTAATAAGGTTTTATTTCTCTACACATTGATGAATCGATTATTGATACCCATTGTAGTATAATCTTCCATCCAAATTCCAAGCTAAACATCATATTTTATTTATCTAATTTTTATAAATTAATATTATATTTATTATTTAATTTTGATATCTTAAATCCTTTATTCTTTAATTAATACTTGGTAAACTTTTTAACATCGTTGGTGACACTGGCATGATAGGCACTCTGGGTCCACGTGAAACACTTTTGACTTGGAGATATGAACTAATGAGGCCACAAATGAGGAACCTCATCCCCACACTTCACTTGTTCAAACACGTGAGCTCAACAAGCCGACAAAGACACAAGGCCTGTGAGCATAGTGGACTAGTAGGGGTTTGAACCCTTGTGGTTGCTTCACCAACAAAGTGTTTAAACCATGACACTGCACATTTGAAAATATGATTTCTTAAATCTTAAGTTTTATTAAATTATATAATTATTTAACCTAGAGAAATAATGGTGGAAGAATTTATTTTGATCATAACTATATTATATATGTAAAACTCAACTATGTCATTAACATATTTTGGAAGGCCATAAATTTTTTTATACCAAAAGAAAAATGTCTTGGAGGATTATACTTAAGCCATACTCCAATGGTCAAAGGCAAAATTTGGTCAATAAAATACCACTTGTAAATAGGATACATTAACTTACTAGATAAATATTTGTTATTGAAATGTACATGCTCTTTGCATAACATTGTCTAAAATATTAGAGAATTATTTCAACTACATTAACCTTCCATTTTCATTAAAAAATCAAATTTACTATTTTAATCTAGAATTTATATAAAAATAACCAATATGGTCTTATATATTAGGTTCATGAGTAACAATAATCAAAGAATTTGTGAAAAAAAATACTGAATGAAATGGCTTTTGCATTGGGAAGAAGGCAATTGCTTCTCCAAAACAAACCAAGAATAAAGAATTGGTTCCTCCACAAACAAAATGAAGAAGAGAGATGAATGGTGGTCAATATAGAAATTATTTGCCCATCACCTAGATGAGATTGGGGTGCGAGGGCTATTGAGATAGCACATGGATGCGATTGGGGTGTGAGGGATATTGAGACAGGACATGGATGCAATTGGGGTGCGAGGGCTATTACAATAGCTCGTATTTATTTTTGGAGTTCCATCTATAGAGAGGAAGAGATTCTTAGGACGAGTTGTGCCAAATGTTAATGCTGATGTGGTAGAGATTTTGGACACCCTGCTCCTCTTATCTACCAAATTCTTCATTCTAGAGAGTGATTCTTGCATGGTGGTCAAGGTCATATTAGCAAAGCAGAACCTGAACCATCCTTCCTCTTTACAATGGCATGACATCCCAGGTGATACATTCAGTCCAATATCTTCAATGATAATCTTCCAAAGTCCAAGCTCTGAGTCTTTATGGAGAAGATGGCGGAGGTCCACCCAACAGAAAAGCCCTGCATTACTACTAGCCAAACACTTAATGCCCACTTGGCGCAATCCCTGCACAAACACAGTATGTGCCTCTTGTAGCCTCTTCTTATTCTCCTTAATATATTCTCTCACAAATTCCCTGTCAGTCAGCATCCCACCCAACAAGTGTTGTGTTTGTGAAGAAACCATGCAAAAACTTGACATTCTACGTGCCGCCATAACAACTTTGTTATTATATGAATAGATGGCTCCCACTCTGAAGCCAGGGAGTCCCATATCCTTTGATAGACTGTAAACAATGTGAACATGATCACGCTCCATTTGACTCTGCACCACCTCAGCAATGCTCACAAACCTTGGACCGGAAAACACTGATCCTGCATAGATCTCATCACAAATTAGATGTATCTTCTTCTCTGTTGCAAAATGTAATATTTTTCTCAATGTTTTCTCATCCATTGTGGTTCCTAGTGGGTTGGATGGATTTGTTATTAGAATTCCCTTCACTCTTATCCTACGACACTTGGCCTCCTTGTATGCTTCTTCAAGTGCACTCACTGTCACCTGAAAATTGTTGGAACTACTACACTCGACTGGTATCAGCTCTACTCCAGTCCGCCATTTTAGATCTCTATCAAACCTGTTTGTTAACATTTGCATGTACATTAGATCTATCTATTAATTGAAAGATTAACTCCAATATTTGTTTGAGCACATATATTTATATCAAAACAAAATAATGTTTTGTGTTTTATAAATAAGATCAATCTTGAATAGGTTTGCATGGAAATTCGAAAAGTAGTCCATTCTTAGTAAAAGATTTTAGTTTTACTTACCCAGGATAATATGGGGATGGAACAAGGAAAGCCTCTCCTGGATTTGCCAGGCAAAATGTTAGCACCTCGTGAGCTGCAGTTGCACCTGCAGTAAGGACTATTCTATCTTTATCAAATTTCACTCTTCCTCCTCCCACTTCCTCCATAAATAATGTGATGCCCTGCATTACCAATCCATTATAAAATGGTTAATATAATAAAGTCTATAATAAAGTCAAAATAACACATGAATTAAGCTGAATTGAATAGTTTTCTTAGTTGAATTTGTCGAATTTCTATTTTATGAGTTTGACTAAATGCTGCATTATTTAATGCGAATTACTAGTTTTACAATCAAATTTATTGAATTAGACTATCTATAACCATCATTCATCCCATCAATATAAAGTCAATTCCCTCATACATATATTATAAATTGATGAAATATAAAATTACCATTGACTATTTTATCATTAAATTAATAAATATTTAGATAGAATGATATTAGATTTTCCATAATAGCACTAATTTCCAGGTGGTAATCTGTACCTCTCTGAACTTGGGGAGGCCATGATAATCTTGAAAGTTGGCATTCTCCTTAAAGCTGGAAATGCCCTCCTGCGTGCAAATGGAAGACTCTGGGTGTTCTCTCACCCACTTTTCTATCAAATCGAAGGAAAGCTGCAGCACACAGACATTTGGATATTAGCAATGGCATTAATTTACAGCTCTGCTAAACAGAGACACAAGTATTTAAATCTAGCCTATAGGAATGCATAGTAATAGTAAAGATTGAATGCAAGGAAGTAAGATGCACCTGATTCTCTGCCAAGCCCATTTGAATAACACCAGATGGGTTATTGTGAGGATGGTAGGGATTTCTGTCGTAG